>CM067378.1:123711299-123817100 GCA_034510155.1 Eucriotettix oculatus
TCTTTAATCCTCATATTACACTCTTTCTTTCTCTTCCAGGACCCACGTTCATGCCATTTATTATTGGTTTTCCAAGTCTCCTTCTTTCTGACTCTCCCTCCCCTAATATTACATCATCGTCGCCAAAACTTAGGAGGTTTTAATTTCTTCTCCTTGCAAGTATGGTTCCTTTTTTCAATATTACCAATTTAAACTTTCTTCGTCGCATGTTCTAAATATATAAGTTGTTAAAAAAAAACATGGACAAGAGGCTGCTGCATCCTTGTCTCTTACTCGTCTCTTAATTTCTGTTTTTTCTCTTCTTGTCTGCCTTCTGTAGAGGTTATCTATAAGCCCTTCATTCTCGCTGTTTTATTCCTTTAAATTTCCCATCTATTTATTAGGCCACGTGTTAATATCCACCTTTAGATATAATCTAAAGGACGTTAAATTAGGCTACAAGGTGAGGGAAAAACTCTATATATTTTCTTAATCCACCGTTAAATTTTAAAATTTACTTCTCTTACAACTAATAATAGTAGAACAAGAAATAGATTGCGACTTAACTTTAGTCCAATTTTAATGTTCGCGCCCCCCTCCCCCCCTTTTTCAAGTTTATTTGTAAAACAGTAACGAAAATTTGTAATCCATTTAAAAAAAGGTGTTTAACTCACGGGGGTTGTTACTGTTGATGTTACAGTTTACTTTAATTTATTGGTTATTTAATTTAATTATTTTACCTATAATTAAAATGGGTATGGGGTTTTTTTTATTTATGTAATATATTATGTTTTAAGGGGGTAACAATGGTAAAATAATTTTTAAAATGAAAGAACTAATAAATATTTGACTAAGGAGTTTTGATCATACTAAATGGAAAACCAGATGAGGGATGAAATATGTAAATTAAATGTAACAAATTATCATTTAAATATATATATATATATATATATATATTAATTTACAAGAAAATGGTTAAGTAGACTTTTCCTATACTCATCCATTGTCTCGACAATGGGATGGAAAACAGGCCGTGAATCTCCGACGCGATTGTTACACGTGTCTCATCGATCTGCGGCGTTGCCAAACCACTAGAACACTTTCAAAAATAAATTAGACAATCTAAAGACACAATCAATTACAGGTTTAGTTTCCACGGGGGAAAATCACCCTTTTCCGTTCCTTTCCGCATCCTTTTACCGTTGTAAGAAAAAAAATAGAGAGCGTTTTAACATTACCTCCCAGGATTATAGAGAGCAGCACTGTCGGAAGTGTGGCAACAGTTCCATCCCTTTCTCCTTGGCATTCTTAAAGAGCTCGTTAGTTTGAAAGATTTCAGAGACTTGGTTCGACGTGTTTTAATATAATATATCTAAAGGTGGAAAAGAATTAGATGGAAAATTTGAAGGAATAAAACAGCGAGAATGAAGGGCTTATAGATAACCTCTACAGAAGGCAGACAAGAAGAGAAAAAACAGAAATTAAGAGACGAGTAAGAGACAAGGATGCAGCAGCCTCTTCTCCATGTTTTTTTTTAAAAACCTTATATATTTAGAACATGCGACGAAGAAAGTTAAAACGGTAATATTGAAAAAGGAACCATACTTGCAAGGAGAAGAAATTAAAACCCCTCTAAGCTTTGGCGACTACGATGTTGTAGGATTAGAAGAGGAGGGTGGGGGGTTAGAAGAAGACTTGGAAAACCAATAATAAAGGGGATGAACATATTATTACGTAAGTAAGTTTTATTAAAATTAAATTTTCAACCCCCTTGAAAAAATGTCATAAATACCGACAAAAATAATGAATTATATTGTAATGAGTATAATTGAGATTTTTTTTGGGGGGGGTGGGGCACAACTCACGTGCCTTTTATTTTCCGCAGTGTCTGAAAAACATGTCGTTCATCTTTTTTCTTCTACGGACCGCCTTAAATCAGTTCCGTGCCCTATAATTGATCCTACTTGTGTTCTTTTCGCTGCGGTGTCAGTTTTCCTCCTTGAGCGCGTTTCTTTAACTACGTTTAAAAAAAATTTTTTTACCCCTCCACCCCCGCGCCGTGCCTTTCCTCTGACTTCCATCCCTCTATACCTTGTAAATGATGGGTCGGGGGGAGAGGGGAATATTAATTAATGAATTTTTAATAATTGGGTTTAAATATATATACATTTATTAGTTGTAAACACAATAATTTTTAATATGGGTAGTGTGCGTGTACATATATATAATGTACAAAAGTAATTAATTAAAAATGGGATTGTATTAAAGATCTCAGGGTTATTAATGGGTTTGGGTGTTGACCACCAGGTGTAGTTGTTTTCATAGGAGGCGTCTGTCTCGCTGTAATTTCCGTGTTGTGGAACTTGAAGCGGTCGGTCAACAATAGCTGCTGCCAAATTTGAGGAAACTCCGCTTTTTCCTCTTTCTTCCTTCCCTTGTTGTTAAGACCTTTCTTCCCTGCTTCCTGGATGGACTGATCAAAGCATGGTCCACCTCACCAATCTCCTCTCTCCACCACTCTCCTTGTATCACCAGCAATCTCTTTCTCCACCACTCTCCTTCAATATCCTCTCTCCACCTCCTTGTATCACCTGCCAAAAATCTGTTCCCACCACTCTCCTTCAATATCCTCTCGCCATCCCCTGCAAAAATTTGTCCCTAAAATTGTCTCCGCCAGCCTCTTTTAAATCCCTTGTCCCCCACTTATCCGCCATCTATCACTAAGGTGGCAGGGATGGATATTTTCCAATCATCTCCCTTGTTTCACACTTGAGGTGGGAACACACACACACACACCCAAATTCCCAGGCAGATTAGGACATTCATTCCGGAGCCGGCGACGATGACGAGGAGTTGTCAGAGCTGCTTCATGATCCAAGCCGCAGTCCCTTTGTTATTATTATTCCGAACCGCCAAGACGGCGCAGGGAAAAACCAACCCCCTTCTTCCTTCCTTCCTGGCCAGCGACTTGCTCAGGCCCGGAATATTTGTTACTCAAGTTCCCGTAAATAATAATAATAAAAAAAATTGGACGTGGGTTCTTCTACTGCGCTACAACCTAATCAAGGTCTATAGGGTAGAGAAGACGTGGGGTCCAGTGTTCGGTGAGAATTTTTCTGTAGCTTTGGCCTGAGTTTTCCCATTTTTTTATTTCCCCTCCCCTTCTCCTCCCTCCCTCCCTGCGTGTATCTGATAATCCCTCCCCCTCCTCCCTCCCTACAGCCTGTTACATTGCCCTTTGTACGTAATTACAACTGTCAGATGCAGAAAGGTTTGCTCAGTTAAACTCACAAAATAAATTTTTTAATTGTTTCGTTTCTTTCGCCGAAGTAAAGAGGAAGAAGAAGAAGGAGGGGGAAAAAAATATATTTTTTTGATACATTTTCTCCTCAGATGTTGGTAGTAAAAATAAAATATATTGCAACCATCTGTTAAGTGACCATCAGGTTACATTAATCCCAGCAGATTATATAAGAACAATTGTCTATTTTTTAACTGATTCAATGCGATTGCCTGAGAATCACAATTCAAGGGGGACAAGAAATAAAAGGGCCATGTTTAACTAATATATGGAAAAGGCGGTGAAGGAGGTTAAAACTAAATACGTTCATTTCGCTCATTTCATAAATTTCATTCATTTAATTCATTTCGTTCATTTCATTCATTTCTTTCATTTCGTTCATTTCGCTCATTTAATAAATTTCATTCATTTAATAAATTTCATTCATTTCACTCATTTCATAAATTTCATTCATTTCGTTCATTTAATTCATTTAATTCATTTCATAAATTTCATTCATTTCCTTCATTTCATAAATTTCATTCATTTCGTTCATTTCATAAATTTCATTCATTCCTTTCATTTCGTTCATCTCGCTCATTTCATAAATTTCATTCATTTCGTTCATTTCATAATTTTCATTCATTTCGTTCATTTCATAAATTTCATTCATTCCTTTCATTTCGTTCATCTCGCTCATTTCATAAATTTCATTCATTTCGTTCATTTCATAAATTTCATTCATTTCGTTCATTTAATTCATTTCATAAATTTCATTCATTTCTTTCATTTCATAAATTTCATTCATTTCTTTCATTTCATAAATTTCATTCATTCCTTTCATTTCGTTCATCTCGCTCATTTCATAAATTTCATTCATTTCGTTCATTTCATAAATTTCATTCATTTCGTTCATTTAATTCATTTCATAAATTTCATTCATTTCTTTCATTTCATAAATTTCATTCATTTCTTTCATTTCATTGTTTTCGCTCATTTAATAAATTTCATTCATTTCATAAATTTCATTCATTTCATTCATTTCGCTCATTTCATAAATTTCATTCATTTCGTTCATTTAAGTCATTTCATTCATTTCATTCATTTCATGTTTGTTATGGGAATACTTGACACTGTGCAGGTTTGCTGCTGACATAAATGGTTGTCACCAATTACAGCATATTATTTGCAGACGGTAAATACGGCGATTCCTTCCTTCCGTCCGTCTTGGAGCAATTAGAGTGACGTCACGTCTCTTAATTACTGGCTGGTGAGGTTGGTAGCTAGCTAGCTAGCTATGGCCAGGTTGGTTCCCCTGCTGCGGTGCAGCTTCGTTAGCGTAAACCACAAACTAATTACTCGAGTAGTTGGCCCTGTGGGCGACGCGCCCTTGTGGGCCTCGCTCAATCACACTTTTAATACCCCAAACAAACTAGGAATATTATTATTATCCAATATTGTCTGTTTATTATTTCAGAGCGTAATGAAGACGAAAATGAAATGGAAACTGCAGTCCAAACTTCACCACTTCCTTTTCTACTTATTACACGTAGCAATACACCAAAAATACCACCTCTAATTCATTGTTGTTGGTTTATTTTTTTGCCATTGCTCCACGGGGTTGAGGAAATAAGTTATGTAATCTGTTATACTTATTTATTGTTGTGGTATTCAGTCCTAAGACTCATCTTATGCCACACTTGATGTTGCGCACGTTTTGTTTTCCATATCCCGCTTAGGCGTATTGCTTCCTTGGCCTCCCTCTTCTGTTCACTCGGTAATTTTGCATGCTATTAATCCTTCCCACATCCTCCCTAATTTTACTTAGCGCAATTCCATCCTCAGCCTCCCTCTCTTATCTGTTCTTACCCCATACACGCTTGCCTCTAATGATATTCTTCTCCTTAAAAGACCCAGGCCATTTCCAGGGGGTGGGAGGGTTGTTTTCGCATGTAGTGGAAACGTCTCTTCAACCCCCACTCTCCTTTCCCTCCTATCGAAACAAATTAATATTAATTTAAATCGCTAATATGCCAAATATGTCTACCGGACTAATACAGGGGGAAACCCAAGGTGACGGAGCGTAGTTTTGGAATTACAAGGGCGGTGTTAAATTGGGAAGAGGATATTTTGACGGAAGCTAAAGATAAAGATGATTTCTGGTACCAAAAATCGCTTATAAGAGTCACAAATATTAAAATATTGTCCTCCGAGTCGACGAGGAACCAGTTCATTTAAGGGACACGGGTGGACTCTATAATTTTGGCCAAAATCTATAAAAAAAATTGATTTAATAATTACATAAATAATTGACCTTTAAATAAATCCTGAAATATCTGTAAGTAAATGTTATTTATTGATTTCATAATCAATTGATTTTTAAAAAATCCTGAAATTTTGGTCAAATTCTATAAAAAATTTGATTTAATAATTTCATAATTAATTGATCTTTAAAAAATACTGCATTTGGGTCAAATTTTATAAAAAAATTGATTTAATAATTTCATAAATAATTGACTTTTAAATAAATGCTGAAATATCTGTCAAAATCTGTAAAAAAATGTTATTTAATAATTTCATAATTAATTGATCTTTAAAAAATCTTGAAATTTCGGTTAAATTCTATAACAAAAATTGATTTAATAATTTCATAATTAATTGATCTTTAAAAAATACTGCATTTGGGTCAAATTTTAAATAAAAAAATTGATTTAATAATTTCATAAATAATTGACCTTTAAATAAATCCTGAAATTTCGGTCAAATTATATAAAAAAATTGATTTAATAATTTCATAAATAATTGACCTTTAAATAAATCCTGAAATTTCGGTCAAAATCTGTAAAAAATGTTATTTAATAATTTCATAAATAATACATCTTTAAATAAATCCTGAAATTTCGGTCAAATTGTACAAAAAATTGATTTAATAATTTCATAAATAATTCACCTTTAAATAAATCCTGAAATTTCGGTCAAAATCTGTAAAAAATGTTATTTAATAATTTCATAAATAATTCATCTTTAAATAAATCCTGAATTTGGGTCAAATTCTATAAAAAATTGATTTAATAATTTCATAAATAATTCATCTTTAAATAAATCCTGAAATTTCGGTCAAAATCTGTAAAAAATGTTATTTAATAATTTCATAATTAATTGATCTTTAAAAAATCTTGAAATTTCGGTCAAATTCTATAACAAAAATTGATTTAATAATTTCATAATTAATTGATCTTTAAAAAATACTGCATTTGGGTCAAATTTTATAAAAAAATTGATTTAATAATTTCATAAATAGTTTATCTTGAAATAAATCCTGAAATTTCGGTCAAAATCTGTAAAAAAATGTTATTTAATAATTTCATAATAAAATTGATCTTTAAAAAATACTGCATTTGGGTCAAATTTTATAAAAAAATTGATTTAATAATTTCATAAATAATTCACCTTTACATAAATCCTGAAATTGGATCAAATTTTATAAAAAATTGATTTAATAATTTCATAAATAATTCACCTTTAAATAAAATCCTGAAATTTCGGTCAAAATCTGTAAAAAAATGTTATTTAATAATTTCATTAAAAAATTGATCTTTAAAAAATACTGCATTTGGGTCAAATTTTATAAGAAAAATGATTTAATAATTTCATAAATAATTGATCTTTAAATAAATCCTGAAATTGGATCAAATTTTATAAAAAATTGATTTAATAATTTCATAAATAATTGACCTTTAAATAAATCCTG
The DNA here is from genome assembly GCA_034510155.1 of Eucriotettix oculatus. Taxonomy (NCBI): domain Eukaryota; kingdom Metazoa; phylum Arthropoda; class Insecta; order Orthoptera; family Tetrigidae; genus Eucriotettix; species Eucriotettix oculatus. Next base: position 123,718,310 of record CM067378.1, read on the forward strand.
AAATTTTGGCCAAAAACTGTAAAAAATTGATTTAATAATTTCATAAATAATTCACCTTTAAATAAATCCTGAAATTTCGGTCAAAATCTGTAAAAAAAATGTTATTTAATAATTTCATAATTAATTGATCTGAAATTTGGGTAAAATTTTTAAAAAATGGATTTAATAATTTCATAATTAATTAATCTGAAATTTGGGTCAAATTTTTTAAAAAAATGGGTATAATAATTTCATAATTAATTGATCTTTAAAAACTCCTGAAATTTGGGTCAAATTTTATAAAAAAAATTGGATTTAATAATTTCATAATTAATTGATATTTTTTAAAAAAATCCTCCGAGTCGACTAAGGAACCTGTCCTTTCCCCTATTAATTATTTCAATTAACATGACAATATAATTTCCTGACTCATATATATATATATATATAGTTCGTTTAGTTTAGTGCAGTGTAGTGCAGTGATCAGTGTTCAGAAATCTCTAAAAATAAATTTTACTACAGTGCAATATATATTTCCAGTGTTTATTTTCTTTTTCTTTTCGGGCGGAAACAATATTATTCCTTTTTTGAAAATTTCACGTTCCAATATTTATTTACTTATATTGAATAAAATTTTACACGTCCTCACGACCAGATTACTAATTATTGTTTAAGTTGTATGTTTCTACTCCATTTGCAGATTTAATAAATACAGGACGAACAACATTATTTCATTAGTAGAAATTCAGAGTTGTTCTTCCTTCAAGGCCCAGTTGAATTATTCCCCAAAGCTATGAGGACTCGAGGGTGAAGATGGGTGATAAAATCCCTCCTTCTTCCCCCGTGGACCGGACCGTGGTTACGATTATTTTTTTAAAATTTTCCAGCACCACGCACGTCTATAAACACTTCCATAATTGTTTGGACGAATAAACAGACAGATGGACAGGACCGGATAAAGAATCTGCAACAACAACAACAACACAACGCCGCCGCCGGTCATTTGCATAATATTACACCGTAATTGTTGGTGGTGTGAAACAAAAAAATTTTTGCCCCCCCGGGGAATGGAAGAGGGAGGGAGTTTAATTAGCATTTATATTTAACAGGCGTTTATGATGTTGTTGCATGAAAAGGTTTCGAAGGTTGTTCCTGGGGTAAATAACAAAAAAAAAAACACTTTCCGTGGCACGGCACATGACGTAGACAGTGATTCAAAGCAACCGACTACTTATGGGAAAGGAACACCGTATAACGTCCATCGAATAGAAAAAGGGATGGTTTCTAGGGGAAAATGCTGTTGATTATTGTTAATGTCAGGAGATTATAAGAAGTAATGAGCGTAGCTGTAACTGTAACTAGTCCTTACAGTAATGTTGTGGAGGAGGACGTAGCCCTGCATGTGGTGAAGTGCATCGACAACCGTAATGCATGTGCATGTGTGCATGGTGCATGGTGCGTGGTTCAACAAAGCCATTCAAACTACCCTCAGGGACGAGAAATCCACAGCAACATCAAAGGAAAACCCGCCAGACAGAATGTCCTCGGAATATATTTGGATAAATTTATGGTTCATCTCTCTCTCTCTCTCCTCTCTCCCCTCTCTCTCATTCTCTCATTCTCTCCTCTCTCTCTCTAATTATGTCAATCACACATTCTCTCTCTCATTCTGTCTCTCATTCGGTCTCTCACACATTGTCTCTCACACACATTCTCTCTCTCTCTCATTCTCCCCCCCTCTCTCCTCTCTCATTCTCTCCTCTCTCTCTCTCTCTAATTATGTCAATCATACATTCTCTCTCTCATTCTGTCTCTCATTCTGTCTCTCACACATTCTCTCTCACACACATTCTCTCTCTCTCTCATTCTCCCCCCCTCTCTCCTCTCTCATTCTCTCATTCTCTCCTCTCTCTCTCTAATATGTCAATCACACATTCTCTCTCTCATTCTTCTCTCATTCGTCTCTCACACATTGTCTCTCACACACATTCTCTCTCTCTCATTCTCCCCCCCTCTCTCCTCTCTCATTCTCTCCTGTCTCTCTCTCTCTAATTATGTCAATCACACATTCTCTCTCTCATTCTGTCTCTCATTCGGTCTCTCACACATTCTCTCTCACACACATTCTCTCTCTCTCTCATTCTGTCTCTCACACATTCTCTCTCTCTCTCTCTCATTCTATCTCTCCCACAATCCCCCTAACACATTCTCTCTCTCATTCTGTCTCTCACACATTCTCTCTCTCTCGTATTCTCATTCTCAGTCACACACATTCTCTCTCTCTCATATTCTCATTCTCACACACACAATCTCTCTCATTCTCTCTCTCACACATTCTCTCTCTCATTCTGTCTCTCACACATTCTCTCTCTCTCATATTCTCATTCTCAGACACACACATTCCCTCTCTCATTCTGTCTCTCACACATTCTCTCTCTCTCTCTCATTCTGTCTCTCATTCTATCTCTAACACATTCCCCCTAACACATTCTCTCTCTCACACATTCTCTCTCTCTCTCCCTCGTATTCTCATTCTCAGTCACACACATTCTCTCTCTCATATTCTCATCCTCACACACACAATCTCTCTCATTCTCTCTCTCATTCTCCCTAACACACACATTCTCTCTCTCTCATATTCTCATTCTCAGACACACACATTCCCTCTCTCATTTTGTCTCTCACACATTCTCTCTCTCTCTCGTATTCTCATTCTCAGACACACACATTCTCTCTCACACACATTTTCTCTCTCACACATTCTCTCAGTCATTCTCTCTCACACACATTCTCTCTCTCATTCTGTCTCTCACTCATTCTCTCTCATATTCTCATTCTCAGACACACACATTTCCTCTCTCATTCTCTCTCACACACATTCTCTCTCTCATTCTCTCTGACACACATTTTCTCTCTCTCTCTCATTCTGTCTCAACACACATTTTCTCTCTCTCATTCTGTCTCTCTCACACATTCCCTCTCTCATTCTCTCTCTCACACACACACATTCTCTCTCTAATTCTCTCTCACACACATTCTCTCTCTCTCACACACACACTGTCACTCTCTCTCTCTCTCACACACACACATTCTCTCTCTCTCTTGACCACGTCCCAGAGAGAAGAATACTTGTCTAGTGGGATCCAGCACATATGTCTCGTGAGTCACGAGGATGTCTTTCCTTCCTTCGCGTGACGGATTTTCATAAATAATCTCTGGGTGAATGTTTCCCCCGCGTACCACTTACATAAATCATCCTGACTAAAAGAAAAACAAAAAACAAATTCGCTGTAATCTGCAACGAAAAGGTAAATAAAAAAATCCTCTCCGTCGACGTGTGGCACCTGCGGTGAGGAAGAGTGAAGGAGAGGGGAGAAAAATAAGATAAATAGAGTACTTTGGTGCAGCAACTAATGATAGATAAATTAATAGAAAAGGTTATTTTGAAGAAAAAAATACAAGTTACTAATAACTACAGCAGGACAAACACGGGGAAAGAAACACGAATTTACTTGCTGTTAATAATGTCCCGACCTACCCGATGCAGGATTTATAGGGGGGTGGTTTATATAAAAAAATTTAAAGCTTCATTGACGAAGCAATGCTCTCAACATTTTCTACGATTTTTCTTTTTTAAAAAAAGGTAAGTGTAACGGGAGGGTAAAGTAGGGTGAGAAGCCCTGCCAACTGACCTTTCCCACCCTCGTCGCCTTCCTTTTTTTTGGTTAACAGGCTACATGAGGGTGATCCTGAAACAGGCAACTCCCCTTTAATAGCATAGGAAGGGAATTGAAAAGGGGGGATGCGGAAGGTAGAGCAAGGTAGCCTAGCAAGGGTTGACTAGGGCCCCCGGGCTATGGTTTAAGGATCCTACCCTAGAGGTGTTTCACCTAAAGAGATGCAGGGAAAACCCTAGAAAACCTGCATCAGGTAGGTCGGGGCATTGGCTGTACTATTCTCACGCCCTTCCCTGTGAATGACGGGAGACGAGTTTGCTGTGGGGACGCAGCATTCCCTTCTCCGTGTCTCCACCAGTTTCAGGAGGCAATTGGCCGACTGATCCAATGGGATCAGCGGACAACAACTCTTGCCATATGCCCAAGGTCTTTGACCCCGGTACATATACCTCCTAAAATAGGTGAAGGTGTCTCGGCATGTGTGAGAACTTTGATAAAAAAAATACCCAGAGAGAGAGTGCAGGAGGCATCCCCGACATGATCAGGTTTTTTTGGGTTAACAGGCTACATGATCCTGAAACAGGCAACTCCCCTTAAATAGCATAGGAAGGGAATTGAATAGTTGGGGGATACGGAAAGTAGAGCAAGGTAGCCCTAGCAAGGGTTAACTAGACTAGGACCCCCGGGCTATGGTTTTAAGGATCCTACCCTCGCGGTGTTTCACCTAAAGAGATGTTGCAGGAGGGAAAAACCCTAGAAAACCTGCATCAGGTAGGCCACACATTATTAATTTTTAATAAATGATGACGTCGTCTTAACTGCGACACAAACTAGATTAGTGGACCGCTGAAAGAATCCCGAGGGACTGGAATATTAATTTTTTTGCCTAAATTTCAAAAATCGGTAAATGTCACTCTAATTTCCCTGTTGATTTCCTTTTTTAATTTTTTTTTCTTTTCAGAACATAGAGGAAACAATTCACATAACCTTTCCTGTTTTTTATTTATTTTGGTCAGAAACGAAAAGAATAAATTATTTTGAAGCGATGAAACGTTTCTATTTACCCCCAATAAAAAGGGAGAAGCTTGGAGATTGTGTGTGCAAATAAATAATGATAATAATAATAATAATGAAAAGAAAAAAACCCTCTTTCTCTCTCTCTCTCAAGTGATCCTCGATTCCGGGAATTAATCCCCGTGTTTCAATGGCTGCTGTTATCAGTTCATTACTCTTCGGGATCATTTTATCTCATCCATCCATCACATAAATTAGCCGCTTGTTGTGAAAAGCCACCAACCACCCAACCCTTCCCCCTCTTTCCCTCTTCCCTTCCCCTCTTTCCCTCCCCATCCCCCTCTTTCCCTTCCACCTCTTTCCCCCTCGTTACCTGAATATCTGTATCAGGAACAATGACCCTGGGGGGGTTCGGTTTTGTGCTTCTTTTTCCTATGTAATGTGTATTGAGCAGCAATACCTGGGAAATCACGCGCAGGGCCCTGAAGGGTTCCACCATTGCCCGGGTCTTTAAAAAAAAATACCCTCCCCCCTCCACCCCCTCCAACCCCCTCCAACCCCACTCCACCCCTTTATTATTTTTAACGGCGGTAACGAAAACATTTCAATGGTCGTCGTCGTCCTTGTTGTTGTTGTTGTTGTTGTTTATGACCCCATAACAATTGCTTGGACGTTCATTTTAAACAAACAGCTGAACGGGAAACGATGGAGATTTGAAACGACGCTGAGGACTAAAATTAGGAATTTCCTGCAAAATTGAATTAATTTATACCCGAGCTGTTTGTTTAAAACAGTCACAAAAATTTTTGTGAATTTTTGTAAACTTGTTTATTTTTTGGTTGTTGTTGAGAGATAAATTTTAAAATTTGGTAGTTTTCGAAAAATGTTCCTCGCTTCACGTACTTGAATGTATTTTGAGCTTTTTATTTAAAAAAAAAAAATTAACATTTAGGAATGACCCAAATTTTTCATCGATTTGCGGTATTATTTATTTTTTTGTAATTGAATAAAACATTAAGGGGGAGAAATTTAATTTTCAGTAACAGATTCATATGGTTCCTTAAAAAATCTGGGACGTTTCAGCATTTTTGGAAAAAAATAAAATTATATTTTTTTTTCAACCTAAACTACTTTGAACAATTAGTAAAACTAATACTTGAATTTTAAAGTTGTTAGCGTTTACATTATTTTCAAAAAATAAAAAATAAAAATAAAGACGGTTTTTGGTACCAGAAATTATGAAGCAGAATTTCTGAAGAAAAAAAAAAGACGAAGTAATAGTTTCTTAGTTTAGAATCCAAAAAAAAAAAAAATTAATTGTAATTGTCCTGCAACATATATGTTACACCTTCCTTCTTCTGTTTGGAAGCTTCTCTTTTCGGGTTTACCGAATTTATCGGCGTATTAATAATGAAGAAATTAGAAAATCCATTTTTTTAGATAGATTTTGGCCGAAATTTGAGTCCCTCCGTGTCCCTTAAATGAAAAGGTTCCTCGTCGACTCGGAGTATATTTTTTAAGATCAATTAATTATGAAATCTTTAAATAACACTTTTTATAGATTTTGGCTGAAATTTCAGGATTTATTTAAAGATCAATTACTTATGAAATTATTAAATATAATTTTATTATAGATTTTGACCGAAATTTCAGGATTTATTTAAAGGTCAGTTATTTATGAAATTATTAAATCCATTTTTTTACAGATTTTGACCGAAATTTCAGGATTTTTTAAAGATCAATTACTTATGAAATTATTAAATATAATTTTATTATAGATTTTGACCGAAATTTCATGATTTTTTAAGATAAATTTATTATGAAATCTTTAAATAACATTTTTTTATAGATTTTGACCGAAATTTCAGGTTTTATTTAATGATCAATAAATTATGAAATTATTAAATACCATTTTTTATAGATTTTGGCCGAAATTACAGGATTTTTTTAAATATCAATTAATTATGAAATTATTAAATAACACTTTTTATAGATTTTGGCTGTAATTTCAGGATTTTTTAAAGATCAATTAATTATGAAATTATTAAATCAATTTTTTTATAGATTTTGACCGAAATTACAGGATTTATTTAAAGATTAACTAATTATGAAAATCTTAAAATTATTTTTTACCGTTATTTCAGGATATTTTTAAGGATAAATTAATTATGAAATTATTAAATAACATTTATTATAGATTTGGACAGAAATTTCAGGATTTATTTAAGGTCAATTATTTATGAATTTATTAAATCTATTGTTTTTTATAGATTTTGGCCGAAATTTCAGTCCCCCCCGTGTTCCTTAAATGAACAGGTTCCTCGTCGACTTTGAGGATTTCTTTTAAAGGTCAATTAATAATGAAGAAATTAGAAACTCCATTTCTTTATAGATTTTGTACTAAATTTCAGGATTTATTTAAAGACCAATTAATTATGAAATTATTAAATAACATTTGTTACAGATTTTGACAGAAATTTCAGTTTTTTCCAAGATCAATTAATTAGGAAACTATTAAATAACATTTTTTTTTACAGAATTTCACCGAAATTTCAGGATTTTTTTAAAGATGAATTAATTATGAAATTATTAAATCCTATTTTTTTATAGATGTTGACCGAAATTTCAGGGTTTTTTAAAGATCAATTAATTATTAAATTATTAAATCCAATTTTTAATATTTTTTGAGCGAAATTCAAGAATTATTTTAAAGGTCAATTAATTATGAAATTATTAAATCCATTTTTTATAGTTTTTGGCCGAAATTTCAGTCGCCCCCCCCTTGTTCCTTTAATGAACTGGTTCCTCGTCGACTCGGAGGATTTCTTAAAAGTTCAAAAAATTATGAAATTATTAAATCCATTTTTTATAGATTTTGACCGAAATTTCAGGATTTATTTAAAGATCAATTAATTATAAAATTATTAAATATAATTTTTTTTATTGGATTTTGGCCAAAATTATTTTAAAGGTCAATTAATTAAGAAGAAATTCGAAACTCCACTTTTTTTTATATAGATTTTGTTCCGATAGTTATGAAAAAAAAACAAAGTAATAATTTCTTAATTTAGAATAAATAAAAATAAATTAATAGAAATTTCCACTGAAACATATGTGTTACAACTTCTCTTCCATATTTATTTTTTTTTTAATACAAATTTTGGCTGTAATTTTAGGTTCCCCCCCGTGTCCCTTAAATGAACAGGTTCCTTTTTCTCCTGGATCACGTTCATGTCATTTATATACGCAGAAAAATAAATAAATTATTGTGAATGTATTTAACTTTTTAAAAAAGATCACCTCATTGCTGTTTCGCTTAGGGACTTGTTATGTTAATTGACCTTTCTTTCATCAGGTAAGTAAGATAAGGTAGCGTGACGTCACACCCACTTGTCTGTCTGTCTGTCTGTCGTGATCAACCTTTTTGGGGCTGTGTTCACAGATCCCTGCCCCGTGATTATTACGTCATTTCCTCTCTAGTGTCACGCCTTATCAATTGGAGCGTGGTAATTGTTTAACGGCACGCGAAAGGGCGAGGGAAAAAGGGAAAACAAGAGGAGGGGAAAAGGAAAACTTAAAACGGGTGAAATGAGGTTTAAGATGGAAAGCAACTTCCTGAAGGGAGGGAGGGAGGGAGGGAGGGAGTGGCTGTGGGTTGTTTTTAGAATCCACCTCTAAACCCCGCACAAAGGAAACCAAAGTCTACAAAATTTATCCTTTCACGAAATGGAAAGAAAACGAAACGCAACCGTTAAACGAAATTGGCCCAATTACTTAGCACGCTACAGAAGGCAGGGAAAATGGCTCCAAAATAATATATATATATATATATAGACACGCAGGCTTCTGTAAATCACACACGCGAGATTATTAAGGTAATAATAATAATAGTAATAATAATGACACAAGTGGCGTGCGCGCCTTTTAAAGGTAACTCACACGTGAAACATATAGGGGAACCTCTGTACTCAAACATGTGGTGGAAGAAAAAATATAGTAACTTTAAAAAAAGGAAATGCAATTTTTTGGGAAAGCAGTAAATACGAGTATATAAAAGCAACATATATATATATAAATTTCCTTTTTCAAAACATTTGAAATAAGTTGATTTAAAATTTTTGGTTGTGAATAATTTACATGGCTCAAGAAAAAAAAAATATTGGAAAAAATAAAAATAATGAACTGAAGAGTCATAAAATTTATTTATATATATATATATATACAAATTAAAATCATTTTCCGTGCCAAAGTAAGTCTAATTTATTCGTATTAAACTCACCTTACCTATAAATGAAGGTGAAACTATACGGAATAAAGAGTATGGACGACAGGAGTTTGCGGAAAAAGGAAAAGAATAGATGCCTTTGAAATGTTGTGCTGCGGGAGAAAGAGATAAAGTGGATGGATGGATAGATAGGGTAACTAACCAGGAAAATCTAATACAGAATAGTGGAAGAGAGGAGAATATGAAAGAGAGAGAAGGGGATAGATTAATAGGGCCACGTTTTAAGACGTGAGGGTCTTGTAAAATCAGGGAAGTGTGTGGTGCTGCAGGAGAGTGAGATGAGATGAGATGAGGTGTGAGAGAGTGTGGATAGGGTAACTTAACTAACCAGGAAGTTCTAAACAGAATTGGGGGGGGGGGAAAGGGGACAGAATAAGGGGAAAAAGGGGACAATATGGAGGATGTTGACTAAGAGAAAGGGGATAGATTAATAGGGCCACGTTTTAATGCGTGAGGGTCTTGTAAAAATTAGCATTAGAGGGGAATGTGTGTGTGTTTGGGTGGGGTAAGAACTGAAGAGGGAGGCCAAGGATAGAATACGCTAAGCAGATTAGGGAGGATCGGATCGGAAAGGATCGGGGTTGTGCTTGTTATGAGGAAATGGAAAAGGCTTGCGCGTGATAGGTGATAACTTGGAAGGTTGAGCATCTCAGGAAAGGAAGGACCGTGTGAGAGTGTCACTCTCCCCCAAAAATTGGGTGGTACCGATTTTTTCGGGGCGGACAAAAACACAGCATTGTGACACAAAGGATAGAGATCCGGGGAATGGCTCAATTTTTTTTTCGGGAAGCCTCAAGCACGACTGGAAAAGCATTCATGGTTGTCTTACCTTTTCCGTGACCTTCAACGCTTAACGCATAACAGTGTGATGGCAGCGTCTCGGGTAAAACATTCCGATTTAGAGGCGGCAAAATACACGGGATGACGTCATCAAAAAGACAAAAGAGGCCATGCAGCAATGAAAATAATTAAAGTTAGCCCCTAAATCAAGAATATTTATCCATCAAAATTGTGAATAATCAGTATGCGTCCACTTATCTGCCACAACTCGTCTATAAAATTAAATTCAGTCATTATTTTGTCCTAGAGACTTAGAATTTCACTCGTCACCTTCGACCTTCTCTCCATTTTCTTCTTTTATCAACCTAGGATGAGGTTTTTTTTTTCGGGTCGCCCCATCTCTTATTCCTTTTTGTAAAAAATTAAATCCTAATCTCGCTTGAGATTTTAAAAAAACTACAGGGTTCTTAATAAGTGCGGATTGACATTGAAATGCAATAAAAAAGTGAAAACCTCAGATGCATTTCAAGATTAATCCACCACCACCCTCATTAGAAAAACCCCTATATTTTATTTACAATATTAGGGTGAGATTAGACACACTATATTTTTTATTTATAAAAAGGAATAAAACTGAGCCGATCCAAAAAAAAAACTTGCAACAAATGGCTCAGAAAGACTTTTTTAATTGAAAACCAAAATGTGTGAAAGGAACCGCTGTTGTTACTCCCCTTTTCATTTTAGTACGCGAAATGAAACCATGTTCATTAATTTCAAATTATTTTGACTTCATTGGCATGAGGAATTATTTTTATTGGAATTAAATGACAGAAAATCATTTAACTTCTTCCCTTTTTTTTCAGCAAAGGAAACGAAATAAATGGGCGAATATTCGCGCGGCCTTCTACAAGGTTCTATTCTCTGTAGAGAACATAACAGTTAAATTTAGACGTTGTGTAAATTAAAGGAAGACAATAGAAATAGGACTCAATCACACATCTTACCCTTTTTAGGGATTTTAATACAAAAAGAAGAGTTATAAATAAACTTGTCATCGGATTCTGCAGGAAAGAAAAATAAAACCGTGACCAGAAAGCAGCTAAAAAAAAATAATCGGGGCAAGCAATTTCTGTATTCTATTTTCCTTTCACTTCGCCTAAAAGGGCGGGGGTTGGGGTGGGGCTGGGGGGCGGCTTGTTAAAGAAGAAGAGCATCAAGATATGGACACGACGGGTGAAGAAAGAGTGAGTGGAAGGAATCGGGCCTCAGACAAAAGCATTTGAATTATTCATATTGTTAGAGCGTTTTTCTGGAACCACGAAATATCTCACACCCATGAGGGAGGGGAAAGGAGGGTTTTGGCGCTGTATTGGAATTTTCTTCTTCTTCCTCTTCGTGTTCTTCCCCTCCTCTTCCTCCTCCTCCTACTAAACTAAATTGATTATCCGTAGTGTATTATCCAACCTTGCCTCCAGGGTTCAACAGAGTGTAAAGAACAGGAGACTAAGGATGGAATTCGCTAAGTCGATTAGGAAGGGCGTGGAATTTTGGTAGCTTTTTTTTGTGCGAGGGCAGGTGAAAATCTTGTAAAGACACTATCCGAGGGTCGGCACTGGATAGTAGTGAGGTGATTCTCTCTCCCTTCCTTCCTCCCTTTCCAACGACGACTGACTGTGTGTACTTTCCTGTGAGACCGGCCTTGGACATTACTTTACAGGAAGCAGTCTCTCTCTCTCTCTCTCTCTCTCTCTCTCTCTGTCTCTTTCTCCTTTAAACATTATTATTTCTCTCTATTTCATAATTTCTTAATCTTTGAATAACTGTAGAGGAGCTTACCTTATTCCAGGTATTAAGTGATGAAAGCAGCAGCAAGCATATTGGCTACCAAATTATCTGGTGTTATAGAAGCTCCAATATTGGCAGCTATGTGGAAATGAAAAGGCTAGGCCAGCATGTCTTAATTTTAATGAAGAACATTGCGTGTACGAGTCTCGGGATTGTCTAACCAAGTTTTCTCTGGCTACGAGATTACGTTCAGAGAAAATTTTTTTTAAATAAAAATATTAAGGGAAATTGGTCAATTTATTTCTAAAAATGTAGGGGGGGAAAAACCCCCGGATTACGTCATTTTCACGAGTGTTTTCGCTTGATGTTGGTAACACCATACAGTGTCCAGGGCTGACATTCCTTGATCTGGGGATGGGGAGGAGAGGGGGGAGTGGGGAAGGACAGCAGCAGCAGCAGTTACATTTGTCAGGTGGTGACGCAGCAGCAGCAGCAGCAGCTACTACTATTAACCCCTGGCCATGCAGACGTTAGTAGGGATTAACTGCGGCGACCATCAACAAGTAGCTGTCAGGGTCGCGCGTGGACACGTGTGTCGCCACCTCCTCCTCAATTTACTGCCCCCGGCCACCCCCGCCGCCTCAACACTCAATCCTTACTCCAAATAATCACTCCCTCTTAAATGTCCATCTTGTTGTGGCGAAATAAGGATCAACAACGGTGCTGGAAACTATTCAGCGACTCTTTTAAATTTCACTGTGAAAAGTGGGATCCGGGGTGGTCCTTCCTAAGTCACAGAGAGAGAGAGAGAGAGGACGGTGGAAGGGAAGAGAGAGAGAGGGAGAGAGAGGGAGGACGGTATAGGGGGAGAGAGGGGTAGGGGAGAGAGAGGGGGGAGAGGGAGGGAGAGGGGGGTGGGAGGGGGGGGGGGGGGGGGGGGGGGGGGGGGGGGGGGGGGGGGGGGGGGGGGGGGGGGGGGGGGGGGGGGGGGGGGGGGGGGGGGGGGGGGGGGGGGGGGGGGGGGGGGGGGGGGGGGGGGGGGGGGGGGGGGGGGGGGGGGGGGGGGGGGGGGGGGGGGGGGGGGGGGGGGGGGGGGGGGGGGGGGGGGGGGGGGGGGGGGGGGGGGGGGGGGGGGGTGGGGGGGGGGGGGGGGGGGGGGGGGGGGGGGGGGGGGGGGGGGGGGGGGGGGGGGGGGGGGGGGGGGGGGGGGGGGGGGGGGGGGGGGGGGGGGGGGGGGGGGGGGGGGGGGGGGGGGGGGGGGGGGGGGGGGGGGGGGGGGGGGGGGGGGGGGGGGGGGGGGGGGGGGGGGGGGGGGGGGGGGGGGGGGGGGGGGGGGGGGGGGGGGGGGGGGGGGGGGGGGGGGGGGGGGGGGGGGGGGGGGGGGGGGGGGGGGGGGGGGGGGGGGGGGGGGGGGGGGGGGGGGGGGGGGGGGGGGGGGGGGGGGGGGGGGGGGGGGGGGGGGGGGGGGGGGGGGGGGGGGTGGGGGGGGGGGGGGGGGGGGGGGGGGGGGGGGGGGGGGGGGGGGGGGGGGGGGGGGGGGGGGGGGGGGGGGGGGGGGGGGGGGGGGGGGGGGGGGGGGGGGGGGGGGGGGGGGGGGGGAGGGGGGGGGGGGGGGGGGGGGGGGGGGGGGGGGGGGGGGGGGGGGGGGGGGGGGGGGGGGGGGGGGGGGGGGGGGGGGGGGGGGGGGGGGGGGGGGGGGGGGGGGGGGGGGGGGGGGGGGGGGGGGGGGGGGGGGGGGGGGGGGGGGGGGGGGGGGGGGGGGGGGGGGGGGGGGGGGGGGGGGGGGGGGGGGGGGGGGGGGGGGGGGGGGGGGGGGGGGGGGGGGGGGGGGGGGGGGGGGGGGGGGGGGGGGGGGGGGGGGGGGGGGGGGGGGGGGGGGGGGGGGGGGGGGGGGGGGGGGGGGGGGGGGGGGGGGGGGGGGGGGGGGTGGGGGGGGGGGGGGGGGGGGGGGGGGGGGGGGGGGGGGGGGGGGGGGGGGGGGGGGGGGGGGGGGGGGGGGGGGGGGGGGGGGGGGGGGGGGGGGGGGGGGGGGGGGGGGGGGGGGGGGGGGGGGGGGGGGGGGGGGGGGGGGGGGGGGGGGGTGGGGGGGGGGGGGGGGGGGGGGGGGGGGGGGGGGGGGGGGGGGGGGGGGGGGGGGGGGGGGGGGGGGGGGGGGGGGGGGGGGGGGGGGGGGGGGGGGGGGGGGGGGGGGGGGGGGGGGGGGGGGGGGGGGGGGGGGGGGGGGGGGGGGGGGGGGGGGGGGGGGGGGGGGGGGGGGGGGGGGGGGGGGGGGGGGGGGGGGGGGGGGGGGGGGGGGGGGGGGGGGGGGGGGGGGGGGGGGGGGGGGGGGGGGGGGGGGGGGGGGGGGGGGGGGGGGGGGGGGTGGGGGGGGGGGGGGGGGGGGGGGGGGGGGGGGGGGGGGGGGGGGGGGGGGGGGGGGGGGGGGGGGGGGGGGGGGGGGGGGGGGGGGGGGTGGGGGGGGGGGGGGGGGGGGGGGGGGGGGGGGGGGGGGGGGGGGGGGGGGGGGGGGGGGGGGGGGGGGGGGGGGGGGGGGGGGGGGGGGGGGGGGGGGGGGGGGGGGGGGGGGGGGGGGGGGGGGGGGGGGGGGGGGGGGGTGGGGGGGGGGGGGGGGGGGGGGGGGGGGGGGGGGGGGGGGGGGGGGGGGGGGGGGGGGGGGGGGGGGGGGGGGGGGGGGGGGGGGGGGGGGGGGGGGGGGGGGGGGGGGGGGGGGGGGGGGGGGGGGGGGGGGGGGGGGGGGGGGGGGGGGGGGGGGGGGGGGGGGGGGGGGGGGGGGGGGGGGGGGGGGGGGGGGGGGGGGGGGGGGGGGGGGGGGGGGGGGGGGGGGGGGGGGGGGGGGGGGGGGGGGGGGGGGGGGGGGGGGGGGGGGGGGGGGGGGGGGGGGGGGGGGGGGGGGGGGGGGGGGGGGGGGGGGGGGGGGGGGGGGGGGGGGGGGGGGGGGGGGGGGGGGGGGGGGGGGGGGGGGGGGGGGGGGGGGGGGGGGGGGGGGGGGGGGGGGGGGGGGGGGGGGGGGGGGGGGGGGGGGGGGGGGGGGGGGGGGGTGGGGGGGGGGGGGGGGGGGGGGGGGGGGGGGGGGGGGGGGGGGGGGGGGGGGGGGGGGGGGGGGGGGGGGGGGGGGGGGGGGGGGGGGGGGGGGGGGGGGGGGGGGGGGGGGGGGGGGGGGGGGGGAGGGGGGGGGGGGGGGGGGGGGGGGGGGGGGGGGGGGGGGGGGGGGGGGGGGGGGGGGGGGGGGGGGGGGGGGGGGGGGGGGGGGGGGGGGGGGGGGGGGGGGGGGGGGGGGGGGGGGGGGGGGGGGGGGGGGGGGGGGGGGGGGGGGGGGGGGGGGGGGGGGGGGGGGGGGGGGGGGGGGGGGGGGGGGGGGGGGGGGGGGGGGGGGGGGGGGGGGGGGGGGGGGGGGGGGGGGGGGGGGGGGGGGGGGGGGGGGGGGGGGGGGGGGGGGGGGGGGGGGGGGGGGGGGGGGGGGGGGGGGGGGGGGGAGGGGGGGGGGGGGGGGGGGGGGGGGGGGGGGGGGGGGGGGGGGGGGGGGGGGGGGGGGGGGGGGGGGGGGGGGGGGGGGGGGGGGGGGGGGGGGGGGGGGGGGGGGGGGGGGGGGGGGGGGGGGGGGGGGGGGGGGGGGGGGGGGGGGGGGGGGGGGGAGGGGGGGGGGGGGGGGGGGGGGGGGGGGGGGGGGGGGGGGGGGGGGGGGGGGGGGGGGGGGGGGGGGGGGGGGGGGGGGGGGGGGGGGGGGGGGGGGGGGGGGGGGGGGGGGGGGGGGGGGGGGGGGGGGGGGGGGGGGGGGGGGGGGGGGGGGGGGGGGGGGGGGGGGGGGGGGGGGGGGGGGGGGGGGGGGGGGGGGGGGGGGGGGGGGGGGGGGGGGGGGGGGGGGGGGGGGGGGGGGGGGGGGGGGGGGGGGGGGGGGGGGGGGGGGGGGGGGGGGGGGGGGGGGGGGGGGGGGGGGGGGGGGGGGGGGTGGGGGGGGGGGGGGGGGGGGGGGGGGGGGGGGGGGGGGGGGGGGGGGGGGGGGGGGGGGGGGGAGGGGGGGGGGGGGGGGGGGGGGGGGGGGGGGGGGGGGGGGGGGGGGGGGGGGGGGGGGGGGGGGGGGTGGGGGGGGGGGGGGGGGGGGGGGGGGGGGGGGGGGGGGGGGGGGGGGGGGGGGGGGGGGGGGGGGGGGGGGGGGGGGGGGGGGGGGGGGGGGGGGGGGGGGGGGGGGGGGGGGGGGGGGGGGGGGGGGGGGGGGGGGGGGGGGGGGGGGGGGGGGGGGGGGGGGGGGGGGGGGGGGGGGGGGGGGGGGGGGGGGGGGGGGGGGGGGGGGGGGGGGGGGGGGGGGGGGGGGGGGGGGGGGGGGGGGGGGGGGGGGGGGGGGGGGGGGGGGGGGGGGGGGGGGGGGGGGGGGGGGGGGGGGGGGGGGGGGGGGGGGGGGGGGGGGGGGGGGGGGGGGGGGTGGGGGGGGGGGGGGGGGGGGGGGGGGGGGGGGGGGGGGGGGGGGGGGGGGGGGGGGGGGGGGGGGGGGGGGGTGGGGGGGGGGGGGGGGGGGGGGGGGGGGGGGGGGGGGGGGGGGGGGGGGGGGGGGGGGGGGGGGGGGGGGGGGGGGGGGGGGGGGGGTGGGGGGGGGGGGGGGGGGGGGGGGGGGGGGGGGGGGGGGGGGGGGGGGGGGGGGGGGGGGGGGGGGGGGGGGGGGGGGGGGGTGGGGGGGGGGGGGGGGGGGGGGGGGGGGGGGGGGGGGGGGGGGGGGGGGGGGGGGGGGGGGGGGGGGGGGGGGGGGGGGGGGGGGGGGGGGGGGGGGGGGGGGGGGGGGGGGGGGGGGGGGGGGGGGGGGGGGGGGGGGGGGGGGGGGGGGGGGGGGGGGGGGGGGGGGGGGGGGGGGGGGGGGGGGGGGGGGGGGGGGGGGGGGGTGGGGGGGGGGGGGGGGGGGGGGGGGGGGGGGGGGGGGGGGGGGGGGGGGGGGGGGGGGGGGGGGGGGGGGGGGGGGGGGGGGGGGGGGGGGGGGGGGGGGGGGGGGGGGGGGGGGGGGGGGGGGGGGGGGGGGGGGGGGGGGGGGGGGGGGGGGGGGGGAGGGGGGGGGGGGGGGGGGGGGGGGGGGGGGGGGGGGGGGGGGGGGGGGGGGGGGGGGGGGGGGGGGGGGGGGGGGGGGGGGGGGGGGGGGGGGGGGGGGGGGGGGGGGGGGGGGGGGGGGGGGGGGGGGGGGGGGGGGGGGGGGGGGGGGGGGGGGGGGGGGGGGGGGGGGGGGGGGGGGGGGGGGGGGGGGGGGGGGGGGGGGGGGGGGGGGGGGGGGGGGGGGGGGGGGGGGGGGGGGGGGGGGGGGGGGGGGGGGGGGGGGGGGGGGGGGGGGGGGGGGGGGGGGGGGGGGGGGGGGGGGGGGGGGGGAGGGGGGGGGGGGGGGGGGGGGGGGGGGGGGGGGGGGGGGGGGGGGGGGGGGGGGGGGGGGGGGGGGGGGGGTGGGGGGGGGGGGGGGGGGGGGGGGGGGGGGGGGGGGGGGGGGGGGGGGGGGGGGGGGGGGGGGGGGGGGGGGGGGGGGGGGGGGGGGGGGGGGAGGGGGGGGGGGGGGGGGGGGGGGGGGGGGGGGGGGGGGGGGGGGGGGGGGGGGGGGGGGGGGGGAGGGGGGGGGGGGGGGGGGGGGGGGGGGGGGGGGGGGGGGGGGGGGGGGGGGGGGGGGGGGGGGGGGGGGGGGGGGGGGGGGGGGGGGGGGGGGGGGGGGGGGGGGGGGGGGGGGGGGGGGGGGGGGGGGGGGGGGGGGGGGGGGGGGGGGGGGGGGGGGGGGGGGGGGGGGGGGGGGGGGGGGGGGGGGGGGGGGGGGGGGGGGGGGGGGGGGGGGGGGGGGGGGGGGGGGGGGGGGGGGGGGGGGGGGGGGGGGGGGGGGGGGGGGGGGGGGGGGGGGGGGGGGGGGGGGGGGGGGGGGGGGGGGGGGGGGGGGGGGGGGGGGGGGGGGGGGGGGGGGGGGGGGGGGGGGGGGGGGGGGGGGGGGGGGGGGGGGGGGGGGGGGGGGGGGGGGTGGGGGGGGGGGGGGGGGGGGGGGGGGGGGGGGGGGGGGGGGGGGGGGGGGGGGGGGGGGGGGGGGGGGGGGGGGGGGGGGGGGGGGGGGGGGGGGGGGGGGGGGGGGGGGGGGGGGGGGGGGGGGGGGGGGGGGGGGGGGGGGGGGGGGGGGGGGGGGGGGGGGGGGGGGGGGGGGGGGGGGGGGGGGGGGGGGGGGGGGGGGGGGGGGGGGGGGGGGGGGGGGGGGGGGGGGGGGGGGGGGGGGGGGGGGGGGGGGGGGGGGGGGGGGGGGGGGGGGGGGGGGGGGGGGGGGGGGGGGGGGGGGGGGGGGGGGGGGGGGGGGGGGGGGGGGGGGGGGGGGGGGGGGGGGGGGGGGGGGGGGGTGGGGGGGGGGGGGGGGGGGGGGGGGGGGGGGGGGGGGGGGGGGGGGGGGGGGGGGGGTGGGGGGGGGGGGGGGGGGGGGGGGGGGGGGGGGGGGGGGGGGGGGGGGGGGGGGGGGGGGGGGGGGGGGGGGGGGGGGGGGGGGGGGGGGGGGGGGGGGGGGGGGGGGGGGGGGGGGGGGGGGGGGGGGGTGGGGGGGGGGGGGGGGGGGGGGGGGGGGGGGGGGGGGGGGGGGGGGGGGGGGGGGGGGGGGGGGGGGGGGGGGGGGGGGGGGGGGGGGGGGGGGGGGGGGGGGGGGGGGGGGGGGGGGGGGGGGGGGGGGGGGGGGGGGGGGGGGGGGGGGGGGGGGGGGGGGGGGGGGGGGGGGGGGGGGGGGGGGGGGGGGGGGGGGGGGGGGGGGGGGGGGGGGGGGGGGGGGGGGGGGGGGGGGGTGGGGGGGGGGGGGGGGGGGGGGGGGGGGGGGGGGGGGGGGGGGGGGGGGGGGGGGGGGGGGGGGGGGGGGGGGGGGGAGGGGGGGGGGGGGGGGGGGGGGGGGGGGGGGGGGGGGGGGGGGGGGGGGGGGGGGGGGGGGGGGGGGGGGGGGGGGGGGGGGGGGGGGGGGGGGGGGGGGGGGGGGGGGGGGGGGGGGGGGGGGGGGGGGGGGGGGGGGGGGGGGGGGGGGGAGGGGGGGGGGGGGGGGGGGGGGGGGGGGGGGGGGGGGGGGGGGGGGGGGGGGGGGGGGGGGGGGGGGGGGGGGGGGGGGGGGGGGGGGGGGGGGGGGGGGGGGGGGGGGGGGGGGGGGGGGGGGGGGGGGGGGGGGGGGGGGGGGGGGGGGGGGGGGGGGGGGGGGGGGGGGGGGGGGGGGGGGGGGGGGGGGGGGGGGGGGGGGGGGGGGGGGGGGGGGGGGGGGGGGGAGGGGGGGGGGGGGGGGGGGGGGGGGGGGGGGGGGGGGGGGGGGGGTGGGGGGGGGGGGGGGGGGGGGGGGGGGGGGGGGGGGGGGGGGGGGGGGGGGGGGGGGGGGGGGGGGGGGGGGGGGGGGGGGGGGGGGGGGGGGGGGGGGGGGGGGGGGGGGGGGGGGGGGGGGGGTGGGGGGGGGGGGGGGGGGGGGGGGGGGGGGGGGGGGGGGGGGGGGGGGGGGGGGGGGGGGGGGGGGGGGGGGGGAGGGGGGGGGGGGGGGGGGGGGGGGGGGGGGGGGGGGGGGGGGGGGGGGGGGGGGGGGGGGGGGGGGGGGGGGGGGGGGGGGGGGGGGGGGGGGGGGGGGGGGGGGGGGGGGGGGGGGGGGGGGGGGGGGGGGGGGGGGGGGGGGGGGGGGGGGGGGGGGGGGGGGGGGGGGGGGGGGGGGGGGGGGGGGGGGGGGGGGGGGGGGGGGGGGGGGGGGGGGGGGGGGGGGGGGGGGGGGGGGGGGGGGGGGGGGGGGGGGGGGGGGGGGGGGGGGGGGGGGGGGGGGGGGGGGGGGGGGGGGGGGGGGGGGGGGGGGGGGGGGGGTGGGGGGGGGGGGGGGGGGGGGGGGGGGGGGGGGGGGGGGGGGGGGGGGGGGGGGGGGGGGGGGGGGGGGGGGGGGGGGGGGGGGGGGGGGGGGGGGGGGGGGGGGGGGGGGGGGGGGGGGGGGGGGGGGGGGGGGGGGGGGGGGGGGGGGGGGGGGGGGGGGGGGGGGGGGGGGGGGGGGGGGGGGGGGGGGGGGGGGGGGGGGGGGGGGGGGGGGGGGGGGGGGGGGGGGGGGGGGGGGGGGGGGGGGGGGGGGGGGGGGGGGGGGGGGGGGGGGGAGAGGGGGAGGGAGAGAGAGGGAAGGGAGAGGGGGAGGAGGGGGAGGGGGAAGGAGGGAGGGAGAGGGGGAGGAGGGAGAGGAAGTGAGGGAGAGAGAGGCGAGAGAGGGAGGGAAATGGGGAAGGGGGAGAGAGGGGGAGAGAGGGAGGGGGAGGGAGGGAGAGGAAGGGAGAGAGAGAGGGAGAGAGAGGGAGAGAGGGAGGACAGTGGAGGGGGAGGGGAGAGAGAGGGGGAGAGAGGGAGGGAGGAGGGGGGATGAGAAGGAGGGGGGAGGGAGGGAGAGGAAGGGGGAGAGAGAGGGAGAGAGAGGGAGAGAGGGAGGACAGTGGAGGGGGAGGGGAGAGAGAGGGGGAGAGAGGGAGGGAGAGGGGGAGAGAAGGAGGGGGAGGGAGGGAGAGAGACGTC
The DNA here is from genome assembly GCA_034510155.1 of Eucriotettix oculatus. NCBI lineage: Eukaryota > Metazoa > Arthropoda > Insecta > Orthoptera > Tetrigidae > Eucriotettix > Eucriotettix oculatus. Next base: position 123,738,305 of record CM067378.1, read on the forward strand.
ACTGTGCACGGGACACACACAGTCAATACTTGACGATACTCTGTGTGTGCGTGCCATTTTTACAAAAATAATAATAATAAGACGTTAAATAAAGGACGAGGTCTTTCCCGGTGAATGTATGAATTCTTCTCTGGGTTTCGAACCGGGTCCTTACGTCTTTGTTTTCATACTTTTATCACGTGATTACCCTAGAGAGGGAAAAAATATGGCGGGAATGTCTTCACTGACGGACGGCTCAGTAGTTTTTTTTTACATTTATTTGGTAAACATTTTGGAAACGGGATTCACGGTACAGCAGCTTCTCACTCATCTTCCAAGACTGATGATTTATAAACGTTACTCACGGTTTCCATTTACCGGATTAAGTATTGCAAGGAAACAAAAATATAGAAAATAATACTTTGTAAATTGTGCACTGAACAGAATCCAATTTTTACTTTTTTTTTAAAAAAAAGTGTATATCTCTGTTTTTTATTTATCTTTATAATAATATTATAGTACAATATTGAAGCTTATTACCATGACAAAAGAAAGTCATTGTTAAACTTAAAATTTTTTCAATCTCTTGTTGTAAAATGAAAATATCATCTCTTTCACCTTATGACGTCAGGAAGGAGGGCGGAGACATGAGGAAATAATTAAATAAAAACTTCACAGTAAATAAAGAGTTTTATTTTCAGTAATAAAATCATATATTATAATAATTACCAATACCGAGCCGTGTGACGTCACGTCGTGGGATAAATTAAAATAAATATTTGCAATAAATTTTTTTCTCGGTTTTTTCCAACCGTGGTCAAAGATTTTAAGAGTGACGTCTCGATGCGAGACTAGAGCATGAACAGGCAATTGGACCAATGGGAGACTAGAGCATGAACAGGCAATTGGACCAATGGGAGACTAGAGCATGAACAGGCAAGTGGACCAATGGGAGACTAGAGCATGAACAGGCAAGTGGACCAATGGGAGACTAGAGCATGAACAGGCAAGTGGACCAATGGGAGACTAGAGCATGAACAGGCAAGTGGACCAATGGGAGACTAGAGCATGAACAGGCAAGTGGACCAATGGGAGACTAGAGCATGAACAGGCAAGTGGACCAATGGGAGACTAGAGCATGAACAGGCAAGTGGACCAATGGGAGACTAGAGCATGAACAGGCAAGTGGACCAATGGGAGACTAGAGCATGAACAGGCAAGTGGACCAATGGGAGACTAGAGCATGAACAGGCAAGTGGACCAATGGGAGACTAGAGCATGAACAGGCAAGTGGACCAATGGGAGACTAGAGCATGAACAGGCAAGTGGACCAATGGGAGACTAGAGCATGAACAGGCAAGTGGACCAATGGGAGACTAGAGCATGAACAGGCAAGTGGACCAATGGGAGACTAGAGCATGAACAGGCAAGTGGACCAATGGGAGACTAGAGCATGAACAGGCAAGTGGACCAATGGGAGACTAGAGCATGAACAGGCAAGTGGACCAATGGGAGACTAGAGCATGAACAGGCAAGTGGACCAATGGGAGACTAGAGCATGAACAGGCAAGTGGACCAATGGGAGACTAGAGCATGAACAGGCAAGTGGACCAATGGGAGACTAGAGCATGAACAGGCAAGTGGACCAATGGGAGACTAGAGCATGAACAGGCAAGTGGACCAATGGGAGACTAGAGCATGAACAGGCAAGTGGACCAATGGGAGACTAGAGCATGAACAGGCAAGTGGACCAATGGGAGACTAGAGCATGAACAGGCAAGTGGACCAATGGGAGACTAGAGCATGAACAGGCAAGTGGACCAATGGGAGACATCTAGCCAATCACAGGCGGCGGTCTTCTGCGCTTGCCTCAGACTACATAAATGCTTACATTTACCGAATTAATTTGACACACTTCAGTGACTGAAGATGATGATGATGGGCCAGAGCAAGACATGGAAAACGCCACTGGTTAAAATCCTTTGACCCCGGTTGGAAAAAAAAACCTCTAGAAGGATTTATACAAGACGTTAAATAATTGCCACGAATGCTAACACACACAATTGGTCCAAAATAATTATTTGTCCTCACGTTACATCCAGAGAACAATATGGAGGACTTTGAAAGGGGATGGATTAATAGGCCACGTTTTGAGACGAAAGCGCTTTTTTTGTTGTTGTAAAATTAGGGTAAGAGGGAAGTGATCAGAAGAGGGAGACCAAGGACGAGATACGCTTAGCAGAATGAGGAGGATGTGTTATCTATGTATAAAGAAGGAAAATGCTTGGAGAAAATAGGCTAGCGAAGATCAGACCAGTTTTAGGGGCTCAATACTAGAAGGAGATAACTGCTGGGGAATGTCCAGGTTCCAGCGGCAGGTGAGGGTTGGTTGGGTTTGGTTGGTTTAGGGCAAGAAGCAAGGAGAAGAAAAAACCCTCCCCCCTTGGTAAATATGACGACCAAGGCTGACGGACATTTGCAATGCTAACCACTAAGGCAGAGCTGATAGGGAATCATGAATATGTAAAGGTTACGCACCACCGCCGCCGTCGTTTGTTTACTGTACGAGGAACAAACCCGCCCCCCCTTTCCTCCCCTTTCCTCCCTCTCACCCCACTGCCCCTCACCCAACCTTTTTCCCTACCATTTTCCTCAACCCACCCAAAAAAAAAAAAATTAAAAATTTCCTCTCAAGTCCTTCCCCATTCCTGTTGCCGCGCACAACTGGACCCCGTTTATCTCCTCCTCCTTCCTCCTTCCTCCTCTTTCATTTCCTCCGCAGAAATAAATATTCCCCCTCCCCCCTTGGCAGGAGCTAATAAATATTAATGTTAATTGAACGTTGCGGAATTAATTCCAGAATTCCTCATCCAGTTTGTCAGTCTTTGTTTTACTCAAGTATTTTCGACTCTTCTTTCCGTCGTCGTTATATGCAATGAATTGCGCCCCTTTTAGGTGTTACTCAGCATGGCTTCAGGCAAGGGATCCTTTGGGAGGGAGAATAGACGACGACGACGACGATGCTATAATTCTTAATTAATAATAGTTAATAAAATACCTGAAGACGATGGCGGAGATAGCCTCCGAAACGTCGTATCTAATGATTGACGTAACCCGTGGGGGGGTGAAATCCCTACAACTTCTTGTTCAGTCTATCCAGCGGGAAAAGCCTACATTCTCTAATACTGGAGTAGATTTTTCGGGGTACTGAAGGTGGATTCGGGATTTTTTTAAAAAAAATATGATCGTTCACTCCTAAAGTTGGCTGTGAATGACAGACACATGACGTCATCGAGGAAGGGGAAAAGGGAAGAGGGAAGTGTGTGTGATCATGTTCCTTTGCATTCATAAATGATTTTTACAATCGGTATAAAAATCACAGATCAAACTTTTTTTTTGCGCGATGATTGTATATGGTTCATTTCAAATATATATATATATATATATATATATATATATATATATTGTAATATACTTTTTTGTATATAAAACATTTATTAATTTAAAATACAAATAAGATCAATTTTAATAATTTTGATTATTAATTTAAGTGAAGACACGGGGGGGCTTAATCCCAGGGGATTTTGGGTCTCTCAAGAGATGGAGTATGCATCAGCTGAAAATAGAAAGAAAATAATTGAATGTTAATTTTATTCAGAGCAATGAGCAAGTTTCACAAATTTTAGATCGCTTACCCACAATTACTACAGGGGCCTACAAACATCCACCTCTCGAATGTTTGTGCGTCTCTGGATATCTGCTCTCTGCTCCACTCGCCTCCCTTCTGCGGTCTGATCACTCGCCTGCCTTCTGGGGTCGAGCCACGTCCTTCTCGGGTCTGCTCTGGTCTGGTCTGCCCCACTCTGCTCTGGTCTGCTCTACGATCTGATCAACTCCCTTCTCGGGGCTCGACTGCCGTCTGATCTGGTCTGGTCTGCTTTACTCGCCTCCCTTCTCGGGTCTCGTCTGCCCCTCTCTGACGCACTCTCTGCTACCGTCTGATCTCGAGCCACCCATCGGCTTCCCTTATAAAGCTTCTGGCGGGACTTCCCCTATTTCTTAACATTTCGGGGTTCCCCGCCCTCATTTTTCCCGCGGGGGTTCACCATCGTCATTTTTTTTACAGGCAAAGCGGGCCTTCCCCGCGGGGAAAAACATCTTTCGGCCGACTATCCATTGTTGTTGGCCGAACTGCGCCTCATAACGCCACAACCTTACCAAAATCCCCTTTTTTATCACAATATATATATATATATATGTACGCCACCCTCCCTTCCCCCCCTTTTCCCTCCCTCCCACTACACTTCACATATTGGGGGGTGTGTCTGTGTGTAGGGATCCCTTACAGATACACGCGTCGGACAGGCTTCAAAAAACAGGGCTGGAAAAAGGGAAAAATATCTCTAGAGGCACACACACGCGGGGTAAGGAAGGTTTTACCTGGAGGAGAAAGATGGAGGGACGAGGCAGGCCTGGAGTCACATCAAGCAACATATGTAGCTTATGAGGAATGATCATCCATTTAAAATGAAATCAGAGAAGACGAGGAACGGACCTGGGTAAATAATCCTTCCTAAAAAGGACCGGAAAAGAGACTGGAATGATTTTCCAGTTCCTAGTCTACTCCAGCGACTTTTCCGGAGAGTGGATGGAAAATTATTTAGGGACAGAAATTAGGGGGACATGGTTTAACTTAATTTATTCATTGAGGCTTAGAATTAGTGTTAAAGTATTAGCATATCAAATGTTTATATTAGTATAGTTTTTATTTTTATTTTTAATTTCTTTAACTTATATTCCTTTATTGGAATATTAAATATATGTTTCCACCACTCTCTGGGACTCTGCCCATTGTGACGTAATAAATCTATCAATCTATCTATCTAAATGTTACATAATAAAAGAAATATTAATATTTATGTTCAAGAAAGGCTGTTATTTCCGAAATAGAGGAATATTTATCAAGGTAGCCCACTTAACAAGCGCGGGGGGAGGGGGAGAGAAAAAGGGAAATTTAGAAACTACTGTGCGAGGTAAGGTTTAGTTGGAATTGTGGGGGGGAAACTATTAAAATAGTGTGTGCAAAATTATTTAGGGGACAGAATTTAGGGGGGAAATGGTTTAACTGAATTTATTTAGGGTTAGAATAAGTGTTAAAGTACTTGTATACTTTTATTTTATTATTATTATTATTATTTTATTTCTTTAACTTATATTCCTTTACTGGGATATTAACTGTATGTTGCTCAGCCCATTGTGACGTCATAAATCTATGTATGTGTCTCAACATACACACACACACACAGCAGCACATCATTCACATCACAGTGTTCTGTTTAATGGTTGGAGATCCTCATAAAAGGACTATATCAGTGTATGGTTTCCCCGTCCTTGTATCGTCGTCGTCGCCTCTTCTTTTTTTTTGGTTAACAGGCTACATGATCCTGAAACAGGCAACTTCCCTTTAATAGCATAGGAAGGGAATTGAATAGTTGGGGGATGCTGTGGAAGGTAGCCAAGGGTTAACTAGTGGCCCCCCGGGCTATGGTTTAAGGATCCTACCCTCCCTCGCGGTGTTTCACCTAAAGAGATGCAGGGAGGGAAAACCCTAGAAAACCTGCATCAGGTAGGGTCGGGTGGCTACTATTCTCACGCCCTTCCCCTGTGAATGACGGGGGGAGACGAGTTTGCTGCTGTGGGAGGGTCGCAGCATTCCCTTCTCCGTGTCTCCACCAGTTTCAGGAGGCAGGCAGTTGGCCCCCGACTGATCCAATGGGATTAGCGGACAACAACTCTTGCCATATGCACACCCAAGGTCTTTGACCCCCCAGTACTGCATATACCTCCTAAAATAGGTGAAGGTGTCTCGGCATGTGTGAGAACTTTGATAAAAAATACCCAGAGAGAGAGAGAGTGCAGGAGGCATCCCCGACATGATCAGGTAAGCCCCGCAGTCACTCTGGGCTGAAGCGACTACGAGAAAACTCCCGCAGCGCCTCCTTCTCCCGTCGTCGTCTCCTCCTCCTCCTCCTCCTTTTAAGTGTTTGTCACGTTGCCAGGAGATGATGAGAGAGCGCACACACACACACACACGTGTTTGTATCGTGCAACAACATGATAGTCATGGGGGTTGGAGGGGGGGAGGGGGAAAGGGGGGAAGGGGGGGAGGGGGGGAGGGGGGTTGGTTGGTTCGAGAGAAACACCGTCTATATTGATTTGGAATGTCTTTGGCCCATAGCCAGCCAGAGCCTGGGAAAGGCCTTCCTTACACTCCTCCTCCTTACTTCCATAGGAAACATAAAAATAGATGTGTGTTTCGTGAAACATCTCTCAGGACAGAACTGAGAGCTTTGGCCCGGTGGGTTTTCATCATCCTAACCCGCGGTCCTTGTCACACCCCAGTGACTACAGGATTAAGTTAATCTCAAAACAGTCTTGGGCCTTTAGGTATTAATGATAAGATTTTAAGGAATTCAATGGAGTAGAAACAGAAGGGATATTTTAAAAGAGGTATGGCCTCTTAGGGATTGATAATATTTTAGGAATACAGTGAAGTGGAAAGAGAAGTGGAATTTTAAAAGGGGTATGGCCTTAGGAATTAATTATAATATATTAGGAATTCAATGAAGTGGAAAGAGAAGTGGAATTTTAAAAGGGGTATGGCCTTAGGTGTTAATTAAAATATATTAGGAATTCAATGAAGTGGAAAGAGAAGTGGAATTTTAAAAGGAGTATTGCCTTAGGAATTCATTATAATACTTTAGGAATGTAGTGAAGTGGAAATTTAAAAGGGGTATGGCCTTAGCTATTAATTATAATATTTTAGGAATTCAGTTAAGTGGTATTTCAAAACAGGTATGGCCTTAGGTGTTAATTATAATATATTAGGAATTCAATGAAGTGGAAAGAGAAGTGGAATTTTAAAAGGGGTATGGCCTTAGGTGTTAATTAAAATATTTTAGGAATTCAATGAAATGGTATTTTAAAAAGGTACATTGCCTTAGGTATTAATTATAATATTTTAGAGAAGTGGTATTTTAAATAGGGGTAAGCCTTAGATATTAATTATTATTTTAGGAATTCAATGAAGTGGATAGAGAAATGATATTTTAAAAGGGTTATGGCCTTAGATAAATGAAGAGGAAAGAGAAGTGGTATTATAAAAAGGGGTATTGCCTTAGGAATTAATTATAATATTTTAGGAATACAATGAAATGGAATTTTAAAAGAGGTATGGCCTTAGTTATTTATTATAATATTTTAAGAATTCATTGAGGTGGTATTTTAAAAGGGGTATGGCCTTAGGTATTAATAATAATATTTTAGGAATGCACAGAAGTAGAAAGAGAAGTGGTATTTTAAAAAGGGGTATGGCCTTTGATATTATTTATAATATTTTAGGAATGCAGTGAAGTGGAAAGAGAAGTGGTATTTTAAAAGGGGTTATGACCTTAGATAAATGAAGAGGAAAGAGAAGTGGTATTTTAAAAGAAAGAGAAGTGGTATTTTAAAAAGGGGTTATGGCCTTTGATATTAATTATAATATTTTAGGAATTCAGTGAAGTGGAAAGAGAAGTGGTATTTTAAAAGGGGTTATGGCCTTAGGTATTAATAACGATATTTTAGGAATGCAGTGAAGTGGAAAGAGAAGTGGTTTTTTTAAATGGGGTATGGTCTTTAGGGTATTAATTATAATATTTTAGGAATTCAATTAAGTGGAAAGAGAAGTGGTATTTTAAAAGGGGTATGGCCCTTTAGGGTATTAATTATAATATTTTAGACATTCAGTGAGGATCAGAGAAGAGCATGAGAATGGTTTAGTTGCAGTTATAAGAGCTGTGTGTTTGTTTATTTTTATTTATTACGTTATTTGTCTTCTTTCTTACTATTTAACTTTTTGTATTTTATTTTCTGTGTTTCTTAATCTAATATATATTAAGCATTGCCACCGGACTATGGCCCATTGCAATAAAAAAAGAAGGAATCAATCAGGGAGACGGCACTTGATAATACGATGGTTTAAAGTTGTAATTCACTCCCCACGTGCCCCCCTTATCCCCCTTTCCCTTCCCGAAATCAATGGCTGCATCGTGGTCTTAAGCTCATTGCCCGCGGAGCTTTAAGGGTAGGGCAGGATTGACATATAAGCATTTAAAGCTTATGTTCGAGGGAATGCACACGGCTTATAGTTTGAAGGAGCCTCTCACGTCCCCCACCCCCGGGCGGGGGGCGGCAACAGCAGCGGCAGCAGCGGCGGCGTCATTAACAGTGAATTAGCGTTGCCAGAGGGGCAGTTTATTGATAACGTCCGGTCCCTTTGTGGAGGCGCCACTATCTATCTCGCCATTGTTGGGGGGGGGAGGAGGGGGGGACGTCCGTCCTTCCCCTCATCCCACCCCCACCCCTCTCCCACCCACCAACGTACGCACAATAAACCAAGTTAGGGGCTCCGTCATAAATCGGACGGACTGCCAGGGCCGGAAGTCCTCCCAGGACCAGTCGCACCCCCGCCTATTCTCCCCACCCCACCCCCTCCCTGGTGGGAGTCGACCGCAACACTCACCTCTTACACTTCAGAGGCCAGAAGTGACAGGCGAGCCGAGCCGAGCCGGTCAGGTTACAATTATTGATGAAGTCGACCTCTCCGCCGTAATTTAGTTAGTTTCATCCCCCGCCTCTCCTAAGATTGTTTGAGCTGGCAACGAGATCCTTTGGCAACTTGGAAGCAAGTCTCTCCCCCTTTAGAGTTTCAATCCAACCCCTAATTCAACAATTGATCCTCCCTCCGACAGACAAAGCTTTTCACTCGGCCAGGAAACCGCAGTGGCAATACGTTTCAACCCCCCTTTATAACAATCTTACAAACTTACCTAGGCACATTTCCTCCTATTGTTATTATTAAATGCAGTAATCGATTCTCGAAAACTCGTTAAATTGTTTCAGATAATTAAGAAGGTTTTTTTATTTTCGTAGCAGTTACATCGATCGGCCTGATGATAACCGAATGTGCCAGGAACTGTTAGCAAAGGTTATCGAACTACAGTATTACATGAGGTGATGTTAACTTACTTAACCTCGACTAATGTATTAACGCACAGTCAGTATTAAATAATTAATAACGAACTAAACGTAATAAAAATAAGGATAAACATTACATAAATTTTAAATAAAATACAGAGTAAAAACGAATTTGAAGAAAAAAAATTTTTAGATAATAAAGTGATAATACAAAATGTAAAAATAGGGGATAAAACGGTTAAATATATAAAAAAAAGAATTGTTGTTGTTGTTGTGGTGGTGTTCAGGTCTCACTCCATGGCTAACTTATCCTGAGCAAAATTTTTTTTTTCATTTCCCCATAACTAGAACAAACCCAGTATCCTACCTAATCTGCTTAGCGGATTCCATCCTTGGCCTCACCTTTCCGTTTTTACCCTCCCCCCACACACACACTCTTTCCTCTAATGCTAATTTTACAAGACCTTCATGTCTTTAGAAAGAAGCCTAATTAATCTACTCTTTCTCTTTCTCTCTTCTCTCTCTATTTATCTCTCTCTTTTTTCTCTTGCAACCTGTCTCTTTCTCTCTCCTTTCTCTCCCGCATTAATGAACGTAGACAATCCCCGGTGAATAATTCGGATGAAATCTTCATGGGTTAACCAACAGAGTCAGGGTTTTATTTTTTTTTAAAAAAAAGAAAAAACAATCACAACGTTTCTGCCGCCGTTTTCCGGTTATGTGACTCATCCATATTGTTCTCTCTTCTCCTTATTCTGCTTATAACTTCCTGGTTAGTTACCCTATCATCCACCCAACTGATTCTCCTAATGCAGCAGCACAACATTTTTGAAAGGCTTCTATTCTTTCTCCTTTCTCCAACTCCTATCGTCCACGTTTCACCAAACTCCATCCATACCCAACATTTTCCTTAAATTCACACTTATATTAGCCGGAAGTAAATTCCCGTTTCCTTGCTATCCTACTCTAGTAGCAGAATTCCTTAACTTCCTTCCAAAATATCTCCTTTTTCCCAAATCTAACAGCCTTTGTTATTCCACTCTTTTCCCACATACTACTACACTACATCACGCCTTGGTTTTTTCCCCCCTCTGTTCATCCTCATGTTTTTACTTTTACCCATGCCATTTATTGTGGTTTCCAAGTCTACTTATGACTCCCCTAATAATAAAATATATCGTCAGGAAAATTAAGGATTCTTGTTTCTTCTCCTTTCAGTATGATTCCTTTTCCAAATTCCCGTTTCAACTTGCTTCATCTCCTGTTCTATATATATTTATATAAGTTAAACAGCGTGGACGTCCATGTCTTACTCCTTTTCCTTTCCCCCAACAACTCCTCCTATCGTCCACGTTTCGCACCCCATATAACAACGCCACTCCTTTCTTGATTACGGCTTTCTCTTCTTGACCTTGACCTTGCCTTCTGTATAATCTTCCTTTCTCCATATTTTTTTATTCCAGTGCTTTTCAAAATCTTTTATTCCTGTGTTTCAGTTCACATTATTATAAGTATTTGTAAACCACTACAGTCCCAACTATGGATTCGTATCAGTTTCCACTTGGAATTTCCCCACGTACGTCAGTAATGAAGTTAATTTGTGAGTTGTTTTCACTTCTAATGCGCTTCTGATGCTCAGTATACATATATTTTTTTAATTTGTATTATTTTTGGCACTAGAAATGGAAATTTATCACGTGACGATGAGTGTTTGTAATGGTGTGACGTCAGCAAATTTATCGATTGTATTTTTCTCTTTTCTGCTCCGAGTATCGACAGTCTTGTCGCGCTGGTAGATTGTTTTTGGCAGGGGGTGGGAGATGGTTAATGTCAACAGCGTGTTGCGGGATTACTACAGGGAATTCACCGTCGTCGTCCACCTGCCGAGGAGGAGGAGGAGAGGAGGAGAGGAGAGGGCGACAGACACCGTTTTACGAGCGGGCGACGGCGACGACGACGACGATGAAATGCGATAAAGGAGGATCCGTGGCAGATGTCTCTATCTCTCCTTCTCTCTCTCTCTCTCTCTCTCTCTCTCTCTCTCTCTCTCTCCCTCTGATGTGATTCGTTTCTTCAGGAGCGACGCCGTCGCCATCAAAACTCTACGATCAACACACACACAAAAAACAACTCCTAGGGCGACGATACAAATTAACCGACCTTATCTTTCACCAAAACTAGGCGTTTATGTAGGAACCGTATCCCCCTCTCTCCCCCCCTCTCTCTCTATTTCTTTCTTTCTTTCTTTCTTTCTCTTTTCTTTCTTTTTTCTCTTTTCTCTCTTTCTCTCTTCTCTCTCTGTTTATCTCTCTCTTTTCTCTCGTGCAACCTGTCTCTTTCTCTCTCCTTTCTCCCCCCACTCTTTCTCTTTCTCTCTTTCACTCTTTCTCTCTCTCTTTCTCTTTCTATTTCTATCTCTCTCTTTCTATCTCTCTCTTTCTCCCCCTCTCTATTTCTCCCCTCTCTATTTCTCTATCTTTTTCTTTTCTTCTCTTTCTATCTCTCTCTCTTTCTCTTTCCCCTTCTTCTTTCTCTTTCTCTCGCTCTTTCTCTCTCTCTTTCTCTCTATATACATCTATCTCACTTTCTATTTTCTTTCTTTTCTCTCTTTATTTCTTTCTCTCTTTCTATTTTCTTTCTTTTCTCTATTTCTCTCTCTATTTATCTCTCTCTCTCTTTTTTCTCTTTAAATCTCTCTTTCTCTTTCTCTTTTTTCTCTTTCTATCTCTTTCTCTCTCTCTTTTTTCTCTTTATATGTCTCTCTCTTTCTATCTCTCCCCTTCTTCTCTCTCTTTCTCTTTTTTTCACTTTCGCTCTCTCTCTCTTTCTGTCTCCCCCTCTCTCTTTATCTCTTTATCTTACTCTCTTTCTTTTTCTCTTTCTCTCTCTCTCAAGGGACACGCGGCGTGGGGGGAAGACTGAAAATTTGAAAATTCCTGTTAAATTAATTGCTACTGAGCTGAAATTTTAACTTGTGTATTAACAACAACAACAACCGAAAAAAATATGTAGACAAAATGTACAAAATGTTATTGGTTTTTTGTTTAAAGCTTGTTTTTCTTTTGTCGAGATATTTTGAAAATTATTTTCCAAAAATTTGGCAGTTTTGAAAATGCTCCTTGCGTTACGTTCACATTTGTCCCAGGGCCTTATTGCCACAAGGGGAACAAATTAAGGTTTCTCGTTCACCTCACTGTGGAACCCTGAGAGTCAGCAAAGTCCTGATGCATAAATGAATTGTCCTTTATATTATCCATAAATTGTTAATAACTATGATGTTTTTCTTTTATTAAGGTTAAAGCTTAGATCTAAACGTAAACTTTTATTTCCTTTTTTAATAATCCCCATCAATCAATATCATATAATAATTAAATTTACCTCACCGTAAAATAAAATAAAATTTCACATATGACACTACTCCATTGTTCCCTAGTGTTTAGTCACTGTCGTCTCCTCGTTACCAGAAGATTTTTAGTATCATCTGGTATTTTCCAGTAGTAATAATAATAATAATAAGGGAAGCTTCCTGTAATGAAGAGGGAGGGAAGGAGGGAGGAGAGGAGAGGAGAGGAGAGAGTTTCTCATAAAGGAGAATCGCCGCCTGGAAGTTGTCAACGACTCCCTTTGAAGTTGTTTGGAGGACGTTACTAGATGAGCAAATCGGAGAGTGGCTTTTTCTTTCTTCTTCTTCCTCTACTACTACGAGGGACTTGGAAAAAACTTTTATTGGAATCGGAGCGATAGAAGTTGAATGTCCGATGCCACTTTGTTAGTAGCTAGGCTTATCCTCCAGAAACAGAGGCACGTAACTGGCTTTCCCTCTCTCCCTCTTTCCCTCTCTCCCTCTTTCCCTCTCTCTCTCTTTCCCTCTCTCTCTTTCTCTCTTGTTCTTTTTCTCTTTCCCTCTCTCCCTCTCTTCTTCTTTCCCTCTCTCTCTTGCTCTCTTTCTCTCTTTCCATCTTTCGCTCTTTCCCTCTCTCTCTTGCTGTCTTTCACTCTTTCCCTTTCTCCCTGGTTCTCTCTCTCTCTCTCTTGCTGTCTTGCTCTCTTTCCCTCTCTCCCTCTCTCTCTTTCTCTCTTGCTGTCTTTCTCTCTTTCCCTCTCTCCCTCTCTCTCTTTCTCTCTTGCTGTCTTTCTCTCTTTCCCTCTCTCCCTCTCTCTCTTTCTCTCTTTCTCTATTGCTCTCTTTCTGTCTTTCTCTCTTTCCCTCTCTCTCTTTCTCTCTTTCCCTCTCTCTTTCTCTATTGCTCTCTTTCTCTCTTTCTCTCTTTCCCTCTCTCTCTTTCCCTCTCTCTCTTTCTCTCTCTCTATCTCTATTGCTCTCTTTCCTCTCTCTCTTTCTCTTTCTCTCTTTCTGTCTTTCTCTCTTTCCCTCTCTCTCTTTCTCTCTCTCCCTCTTTCCCTCTCTCTCTTTCTCTCTTTCTCTATTGCTCTCTTTCTGTCTTTCTCTCTTTCCCTCTCTCTCTTTCTCTCTTTCCCTCTCTCCCTCTCTCTTTCTCTATTGCTCTCTTTCTGTCTTTCTCTCTTTCCATCTTTCCCTCTCTCCCTCGTTCACTCTCTCTCTTTCTCGCTTGATGTCTTTCTCTTTTTCCCTCTCTCCCTCTTTCCCTCTTTCACTCTTTCTTTCTCGCTTACTCTTTTTCTCTTTTTCCCTCTTTCCCTTTCTCCCTCTTTCCCTCTCTCTTTCTCTCTTTCCCTTTCTCCCTCTTTCCCTCTCTCTTTCTCTCTTTTTCTTTTGCTCTCTTGCTGTCTTGCTCTCTTTCTCTCTTTCCCTATTTCCCTCTCTCCCTCTTTTCCTCTCTTTCTTTCTCTCTTGCTCTCTTTCCCTCTTTCCCTCGTAACACTCCGCTGGACCGGAGGCTAAGGAGAAGGATGATGACCACCAACAACAACTCTCTGTGTGTGCAAATCAAGGAGTTTGCAGACACCCGGAGCGTCATAAGCGGTGGGGAGTGAGGCGGAGAGGAAGGGGGAGAGGGAGGGGAGAGAGGGATATTTGGCTTTGTGTAGCGAGTTACGCCCCCTGAGGCGTTCTCCAAATTTGCCAAACATCCGCGTCGGTCTACTCACTCCTCCATTATCAACAAATTTAGATATAGATTTACTGTTGTTGTTGTTTCCATCATTAAGTCCTCCTCCATTGAGGAAATAATAGGAGGATACGGTCATAACATTACAAATGAACAAAATAAGGTACATAATTAAAGACAAATAATCTTAAAATAAATTAATAAAAGAAAATGTATATAGACAAAATTCAATATAAACACAACACAGGGAGAGAGAAAGAGAGAGAGAGAGAGAGAGAGAGAGAGAGACTGCTTCCTGTGAAGTAATGTCTAAGGCCGGTCCCACAGGAAAATACACACAGTCATCGTTGGAAAGGAAGGTGTTTTTAGTGGGTAGAATCCCACACTACTATCCAGTGCGGACCCTCAGATAGTGTCTTTACAAGATGTTCACCTGACCTCGCACAAAAAAAAACACTGGGAAACACAAACAGGGACACACACACACACACACACACACACACTGAGGAACACGCAATGGAGGAGATTTTGAACTACTACTTGGACCAGGAAGGAAACTGTCCTTGCTCCAGCAGCAGCAGCGCCATACAGGAACACAAACAAACTAAAGAGCAGAAAAAACTGAATAGAAATTTTAAAGATATGTAGTGATGTGTGTTATTTTACAAGGTTGGCAGCAGCAGCTCATTCAACACTTGCAGCAGCAGCAGCAGGAACCTCCTTGATTTTAAATACTAGAAGAGGGACGATTAAGAAAATCCCTGTACCACAGCAGAGTAAAACAACAGCAGCAGCAGCAGCGCCGCCATTTTAAAAAAGAATAGTTTTTACTCTCTGCTTCACCACGAAGCTCTTTGTAGTTACTATTTTTAACCTCTGGAGGAAGGAAGGCTAATAATATCTCTGGTGTAGAGAGAGAGAGAGAACAAGGGCGATGCTTGTCCAACCTTAGAGCTGACTGATTTCTGGTCATTCATGAAACTCGCCATTTGTTTGAAACAAATTAGTGTTCCGCTTTACAAACTTTAATATTATATATATATATATATATACAGGCTTGGGTAAAGTAAGTATTTGCAAACTTTTGAAGAAAAGGATTTTGCAGCAACTCCTTGATCTAGAATTCGTGCTTTGAAAGTATTATTATTTCTAATTGCACGCTTTTGCCAACTTAAAAATATTTCATTACTCCTGGAGCAGTTTCCCTAAATTCATAGTTAACATTCAATATTTTGCTTCTTCTTTTCTTTTTTTTTACAAATTTTCCCCTATTTTAATAGTTTCTCTCTACAATTTCAACTACGTTAGACAAACCTTTCCACGCACTGCATTAGTTTCTAAATCCTTATTTATCCTATTTTCGATTTAATATCTCATTTTTTTTTAAAAAAAGAGAGTCTTCTTGCCCTTTGTATATTTCTTTTTATTCATGTAATTATAAATCCCTATCAAATTTTTTTTTGTTCTCGTAACAAGTTGTAATCTTTTTTTCTCTTTTTTGCTGCTGCTGCTGCTGTCCTATTATTATTTTTTTTTCTAGATAAAACAAATCACATGTGGAGGCTGGGTAAATGGACGTTGAATGGATCGTTTCCCCGTCTTCCAAATGACGTTTGTGCACGCTCCGTTGATTTCGAGTGGGGTTAGGGGGTGTTAGGGGGGGGGGCGGGGGGCGAGGGGGAGGGGGGAGGGAGGGGGGTTAGAGGGGTTGTTATAATAATACACCCTATTCTGAAATGTTTTCAATGAAATACGATTTGGCATGTTCGAATGGAAACACAAATTAGGTTTTCATCGTTGCTGTTTTCATTTCTCTCTCTCTCCCTCTCTCTCTTTTCTCTCTCTCTATCTCTTTCTCTCCCCCTCTCTCTCTCTCCCTGTCTCTCTCTCCCTTTTTTTGGTTTCATTGTCCCTTCCCTGGAGTTGGTCCACACACACATTTCTCTTTGAACTATCTCGCTCACCCGTTCGCTCGCCCCTCAATTACCTAATTTACATAGCAACCAACACAACCGAAGGCATTCCCTGATTATAATTACCCTTGCTGCAATGTACTGCATTAATTATAGATATTGGTGGCGCCGCCGCCGAGTGTTTGTTGTTTGAGTAATGCGCGGACATTTAAAGTAATAGTCCAGTACTACCTTCAGCAAACCGTTAAAATATTTCCGGCGGTGTTGCCATGTCATTATAATAAAAAAAAACAACACACACAGTGACTCACTCGGGGGTCACGTGACGACGGAAATCAAAAAGGTTCGATACGATTGTTGTTGCGGCGGCGGCGGCGGCGCGTCACTCGAGGCCGGACAACGGTAATGACGAAACTTCAGTAGGGGGAGGGAATTGGTTTTCTGCAAGGATCAGGACAATATATATATAGTGTGTCACATCTAGTTCCCTCATGGCATGACTTTATATCCTTACATGAACAAAAATGGGGAAATGGTTTCAGGGGAGTGACAGGAGGAGGAGGAGGATGACGTCAACACTGACGGACTTCCCAGAACTCCTCTGGGTTCTCTTACCGCCTCTTTCCCCCTCCTTTTCCCCAACGGCTGTTTTCATTAAGGAAATATATTCAAAGAAGCCTTAGATACTAAATTATTAAACCCTTATATGATTATAAATGGCAGTGAAAATTTTATAAGTCCTAAGACTGGTCTGATGCAACTCTACTTGATAACTTATCTATTCATTTTCCATGGCATGACTTTATATCCTTACATGAACAAAAAAGGGAAATGGTTTCAGGGGAGTGACAGGAGGAGGAGGAGGATGACGTCAACCCTGACGGACTTCCCAGAACTCCTCTGGGTCCTCTTACCGCCTTTCCCTCTCTCCTCTTCCCCAACGGCTGCTTTCATTAAGAAAATATATTCAAAGAAGTCTTAGATACTAAATTATACAACCCTTATATGATTATAAATGGCAGTGAAATTTTATAAGTCCTAGGACTGGTCTGTTGCAACTCTCCATGCTAACCTATTTTTTCATTTCCCATAGCATGACTTTATATCCTTACATGAACAAAAAAGGGAAAATGGTTTCAGGGGAGTGACAGGAGGAGGAGGAGGATGACGTCAACCCTGACGGACTTCCCAGAACTCCTCTGGGTCCTCTTAACGCGTCTCTCTCTCCCCTCTTCCCCTCCCCCTTCCTCAACGGCTGCTTTCATTAAGAATATATATTCAAAGAAGTCTTAGATACCAAATTATTAAACCCTTATATGATTACAAATGGCAGTGAAATTTTATAAGTTGCCTTTCTTCTGGTGTTCAGTCCTAAGACCCTCAATGCTAAATTATCTTTTAATTTCCCATGGCACGACTTTATATTCTTACATGAACAAAAAAGGGAAAATGGTTTCAGGGGAGTGACAGGAAGGGGAGTAGGATGACGTCAACCCTGACGGACTTCCCAGAACTCCTCTGGGTCCTCTTAACGCCTCTCTCTCTCCCTCCCCACTCCTCTTCCCCTACGGCTTCTTTCATTCAGAAAATATATTCAAAGAAGTCTTAGATACTAAATTATACAACCCTTATATGATTATAAATGGCAGTGAAATTTTTATAAGTCCTAAGACTGGTCTGATGCAACTCTCCATGCTAACTTATCTTTCCATTTCCCACGGCATGACTTTATATCCTTACATGAACAAAAAAGGGAAAATGGTTTCAGGGGAGTGACAGGAAGGGGAGTAGGATGACGTCAATCCTGACGGACTTCCCAGAACTCCTCTGGGTCCTCTTAACGCCTTTCCCTCTCTCCCCCTTCCTCTTTTCCTTCCCCAACGGCTGCTTTCAGTAAGAAAATAAATTCAAAGAAGTCTTAGATACTTAATTATAAAACCCTTATATGTTTATAAATGCCACTAAAAATTTATAACTTGCCTTTCTTCTGGTGTTCAGTCCTAAGAATGGTCTAAGAATGGAACCCTCCATGCTAACTTATCTTTTCATTTCCGCATATCTTGCACATCATCCCAACATCCTCCCCAAATCTACTTTGCGTATTCCCATCCTTTGGCCTCCCTCTTCTTCTGTTCTTTCCTCAAACACTTCGCTCTAACCCTTACTATACACAAAAGACCCTCATACCTTAAAACGTGGCCATGTTAATTTATCCCTTCTCGTGGTAATCGTTCTCCATATTCTTCGCTCTTCCCCTAGTCTGTTTAGAAACTTCCTCGTTTTCTGATTCTATCCACACCTCATCTCCTTCTCCTATAACACCCCCCATTTCAAAGGGTTCTATTATTTCCATTTCTATAACTCCTATAAATTTTTTTTAAAGCGGATAGACTAATTAAATTGTGAGTAAATTGTTACGCCGGACTTTCTTCTGTTACGGTTATTATTGGTGACCCTAATTGTAATTTTTAATGTCATAAAATTGATTTTTATTAAGGCTTTACCTTGCCTTCTATTTGAACTTTTTTTTTGACATGATGGATTTATAAATATGTAAGGTATTGGCCATCGCATTGCGGTTTAATTTTCCTAGAAATTTTTCATCTCCCTCCCTGCCTCCGTCCACAATTTTTATTTTATTTTTTTCTTTTCCAGTCGTGTGTGAATATTTACCGTCGTCCAAGTATTGATCACCGTTGCGTTAACTACTTCTTTAATCCCGTTACTTCGCAACCTTTGCAGCGTTGCCTTTCTCCCCCCTTTCAAGATGTAATATTCGCTAATGAACGCTCGTGTTCCTAATGCTCAAAGGGTGGGCGACTTGGTCCCCCAAGGCACCGGAAATAGGATTTCCGCAATTGTCCCACTGCGCTTCCTTGTAGCCTAGATTTCTCTGTGGGAGGGGGGGTGAAGGGGGGGTGAATAGGAGGGTGGGAGGGAAAGGAAAAGGAGGGGGGATGGAAAACGGACGATGAGGGACAGGGAAAAAGAGAAGGTCGATGGGACAGCTGAATCACTACAACAACAACAACAACAACGGGGGAAAAAAAAGAAAAGTCTAAACACACCTTACACGTCGAAACAAATACGACGGAGGAGACATCCGCCGCTTTAAATCAATGATCTGACGTGAGTAATGAGCTTAGAAGAACCAAGATAATGGAAGAAGAGGAATAACGAGGTAGACGCTAATTACTTCGGAACGAGATTCGACTTAAGATTAAGAAAAGTTACAAAAGTATGGATATTTTACAAATATTGCAGCCGAGAAATAATGGTTCCTTAAGGACTCGGTTATTGATTTCATCCTTGTCTTTAATCAACGATCCAAAAAAAAATTTTTTTTACCGTGTTTCAAAAAAAAAGAAACCTTTAAAATATAAATTAACTAAAGAGAGATTCCATCCAGAAGCTGATTGTTATTGTGAGAGACTCCAGTGAGTGAAAATGTTTCATCTTCACGTCATTCTCTTCTACGTCTTCCGTTTTTCTCCGGCAAGTTTATTATGCGAAGGTCACACGGGGGGAGTAAGTATATGTCTCAGCGGCCATAAACTTCTTCCCCCTCCTCTACCACTCCACTTCATCCCCCCACCACGAGGCACAAAGTGGGCCGCGACTTAAATAAAACACTGGACCTAAACTTTATCATATAATAACTTGAGTACACAGGACAGGGAACGAGACACTGTGATACAAAAAACAGTATATCATTATATATATATATATATATATATATATATATTGGATGCATAAAAAAATTTAGAAACTGATTTTCGAAGTCTAATCATAAAAATTAAAATTTTATGGGGAAATGAATTTTTCGTGTATGTATAGTGAAATTAAACACTGTGCGTTTGTTCAATGTTATTTAAGACTAATATTTTTTTTTGTTATGCAGTTGGTGCTACCCTCTGTAATATTGTTTACGAAACAGGTTTGCCTTTTGGATGTCCCCGAGTTTGCTTTTTCGGAGGTCGCCCAATTTGACTTTTGGATGTCCCTAGGGTTGCTCTTTCAGACGTCCCCAGATTTTCCTTTTGGATATCCTCCGGTTTGCCTTTTGGATGTCTGAAGGTTTGCCTTTTGGATATCCCCTGATTTGCCTTTTGGATGTCCCCAGATTTGCTTTTTCGGAGGTCCCCAGGTTTGTCTTTTGGATGTCCCCAGATTTGCCTTTTGGATGTCCCCAGGTTTACCTTTTGGATGTCCCCAGATTTGCCTTTTCGATGTCTCCTGGTTTTCTTTTCGATGTCCCCAGGTTTGCCTTTTGGATGTCCCCTGATTTGCCTTTTGGATGTCCCCAGATTTGCTTTTTCGGAGGTCCCCAGGTTTTCTTTTAGGATGTCCCCTGGTTTGTCTTTTCTATGTCCCCAGGTTTCCCTTTTCAAGTTTCCCAGGTTTTCCTTTTGGATGTCTCCAGGTTTACTTTTTGAATGTCCCCAGATTTGCCTTTTGGATGTCCCCAGATTTGCCTTTTGGATGTCCCCAGATTTACCTTTTGGATGTCCCCAGATTTGCCTTTTGGATGTCCCCAGATTTGCCTTTTGGATGTCCCCAGATTTGCCTTTTGGATGTCCCCAGGTTTGCCTTTTCGATGTCTCCAGGTTTTCTTTTCGGATACCCCCAGATTTGCCTTTTAGATATCCCTAAGTTTGCCTTTTGGATGTCTCCAGATTTGTCTTATGGATGTCCCCAGGTTTTCCTTTTGGATATTCCCAGGTTTTCCTTTCAGATGTCCCGGGTTAGTTTCTTCGGATATCCCCAGATTTGCCTTTCGGATGTCCCCCGTGATTTGCTTTTGGCTGTTCCAAGTTTCTTTCTGCCTCCCAAGCTCGATCCCAATTTCGTTTATGATACATCGATATAAACTTTCCGGTCTTTAGGCGACTTCTTCTTATTAATTAATACTCTTAAAATTAAAAAAGACACTGTTTCTATAAAAAAAAATTTAAGGATAAATTCGAATACGCAAAAAAAATATTTTTCCAGACAATTTAATTCATCTTTGAGATGAAACATGGCGTCAAATTTACGCCTGCTACTTTTACTAACAAACAAAAAAAATTCAGAAAACGAATCAACGAATTTATTAGATTTTGGTCGGCCGCGCGCATTGCTCCTTTCATCACTAGCGTGCTCAGCTCATTGTCGTCGGATTTTGTCTTTCTAAAATGGCCCATCCGCAGTGAACCCTGAATGAGGTAGGCCTAGCAACATCGTGGGGGAATACTGTGAGAAGAGCGGATACATGGCCAGGCTACCCGGGAACAAATACTCAAGGGGTAATATGAGTTTTGACGTGTCCGCTAGCTTATTCAGTTTATTCTTGATATATATATATATATATCATAATATATATAGCCGTAATATATATATATATATTATGGCTTTTTGAGAGTCATAAATTCATTCATTATATTTACCGAAAAAAAATTATTCTATTTTGGACGGCGTTTCGATTTATTCAATAACTTTTTATCTAATTATTACATTTCCATATATATATATACATATTATGGATTTATGAGAGTCATAAATCCATTCGTTCTATTTACCCCGAAAATAATTCTATTTAGGACAACGTTTCGTTTTATTCAGTATATTCATTATATATATATATATTATAGTTTTTTGAGAGTCATAAATCCATTCGTTCTATTTACCCCGAAAATAATTCTATTTAGGACAACGTTTCGTTTTATTCAGTTTATTCATTATATATATATATATATATATATATAAATATTATGGTTTTTTGAGAGTCATAAATCCATTCGTTTTATACGAAAATTTTTTTTCAGACAATTTAATTCATCTTTGAGATGAAACATGGCGTCAAATTTACGCCTGCTACTTTTACTAACAAAAAAAAACTCAGAAAACGAATCAACGTATTGATTAGATTTTGGTCGGCCGCGCGCATTGCTCCTTTCATCAGTAGCGTGCTCAGCTCATTGTCGTCGGATTTTGTCTTTCTAAAATGGCCCATCCGCAGTGAACCCTGAATGAGGTAGGTCTAGCAACATCGTGGGGGAATACTGTGAGAAGGGCGGATACATGGCCAGGCTACCCGGGAACAAATACTCAAGGGGTAATATGAGTTTTGACGTGTCCGCTAGCTTATTCAGTTTATTCTTGATATATATATATATTATGGCTTTTTGAGGGTCATAAATTCATTCATTATATTTACCGAAAAAAAATTATTCTATTTTGGACGGCGTTTCGATTTATTCAATAACTTTTTATCTAATTATTACATTTCCATATATATATATATATATACATATTATGGATTTTTGAGAGTCATAAATCCATTCGTTCTATTTACCCCGAAAATAATTCTATTTAGGACAACGTTTCGTTTTATTCAGTTTATTCATTATATATATATATAAATATTATGGTTTTTTGAGAGTCATAAATCCATTCGTTCTATTTACCCCGAAAATAATTCTATTTAGGACAACGTTTCGTTTTATTCAGTTTATTCATTATATTTATATATATTATGGTTTTTTGAGAGTCATAAATCCATTCGTTTTATACGAAAAATTTTATTTATACAGTTTAATTCATCTTTGAGATGAAACATGGCGTCAAATTTACGCCTGCTACTTTTACTAACAAACAAAAAAAATTCAGAAAACGAATCAACGTATTGACGGTCGGCCGCGCGCATTGCTCCTTTCATCACTAGCGTGCTCAGCTCATTGTCTTTTTGAAATGGCCCATCCCCAGTGAGCCTGCCTAGCAACATCGTGGGGGAATACTGTGAGAAGAGCGGATACATGGCCAGGCTACCCGGGAACAAATACTCAAGGGGTAATATGTCCGCTAGCTTGGCGGCAGGAGTAGGGACGCGTGCAGATAGGAGGGTGCATGCGTGGTAAGGAGGGAGAGGAGGTCTAGGTAGTAAGGTAGGTAGTTAGTCTGGCTGTGAGCGGGACCGTGTAAGGTATGCGCATGCGCAGCGCGTCTCTCTCTCTCTGTCTGGCCTCGCCCCACCCGAACTCAGTCAGTGACTCAGTGTGCAGTGTCCGTGTGGGATGTCGCGACCGCTCCGTCCACGGGACTCACGTATCAAACGGTCAGTAACAACACCAACAAAGAAACGGAGGAAAATCGGTTCATCCACAATACATAGGACCTTCTTGCCTCAATGGAAGTGTGGAATGATTGGATACACGAAAAAAAAAATTATTGAAATTATAATTATTATTAAACTGAATAAAATGAATCGCCGTCCCAAAAAAAGAAGAATTTTTTTTTTGGTGGGGATGGAAATGAAACGAATAGATTTATGACTCTCAAAACGCCATTATATACATCATGTAATGGTTTTTTGAGAGACATAAATCTATTCGTTCAATTCACCCACCCAAAAAAAAAATTATTTTGGACGGCGTTTCGTTTTATTCGGTTTATTCATAATAAATACGTATATATATATATATATATATACTATGGCTTTTTGAAAGTCATAAATCTATTCGTTCTATTTACCCCAAAAAAAATAATTATACTATTTTGGACGACGTTTCGTTTTAGTCAGTTTATTCATTATATATATATATATATATATATATATATATATAGGTTTTTTGAGAGTCATAAATCAATTCTGTCTATTTACCCTGAAAAAATTAATCTAATCTTGACGGCGTCTCGTTTTATTCAATAATAATGATTTCAATGATTTTTTTATCCAATCATTTCACTTCCATATATATATATATATATATTATGGATTTTAGAGAGTCACAAATCTATTCGTTCTATTTACCCAAAAAAAAGTTATTCCGGTTTCGACAGCGTTTCGTTTTATTCAATAACTTTTTATCCAATCATTACACTTACATATATATATATATATATATATATATAATGGATTTTAGAGTCATATATCCATTTGTCTTATTTACCGAAAAAAAACTATATATATATATATATGTTT
Organism: Eucriotettix oculatus; assembly: GCA_034510155.1. Taxonomy (NCBI): domain Eukaryota; kingdom Metazoa; phylum Arthropoda; class Insecta; order Orthoptera; family Tetrigidae; genus Eucriotettix; species Eucriotettix oculatus. The sequence goes on from CM067378.1 coordinate 123,762,205, forward strand.
TATGGCATATATTATGGCTTTATATCATAAATCTATTCGTTCAATTCACCCTCCAAAAAAATTTATTCTATTTTGGACGGCGTTTCGTTGTATTGAGTTTATTCATTATATATATATATATATATATTATAATGGTTTTTGAGAATCATAAATCCATTCGTTTTATTTACGCCGAAAAAATTAATCTAATCTTGTCGGGGTCTCGTTTTATTCAATATTAATGATTTCAATGAATTTTTATCCAATTTCTATGTATATATATATATATATATATATATATATATATTATGAATTTTAGAGAGTCACAAATCTATTCGTTCTATTTACCCCCAAAAAAGTATTCTATTTTGGACGGCGTTTCGTTTTATTCAGATTATTCAAAAAATATATATAGTGACTTTTTCATAGTCATAAATCTATTCGTTCTATTTACCCCCAAAAATTTCGATTTAGGACGGCGTTTCGTTTTATTCAGTTTATTATATTATGGCTTTTTGAGAGTCACAAATCTATTCGTTCTATTGACCCACAAAAAGTATTCTATTTTGGACGACGTTTCATTTTATTCAGTTTATTCAAAATATATATAATGATTTTTTCAGAGTCATATATCTATTCGTTCTATTTACCCCCAAAAAAGTTATTTTATTTTTGACGACGTTTCGTTTCATTCAGTTTAATAATATATATATATATATATATATATATATATATATATATATTAAGGATTTTAGAGAGTTATGTATCCATTCTTCCTATTTACCGAAAAAAAATTTTATATATATATTTTATGGCATTTTGAAAGTCATAAATCTATTCGTTTTATTTACACACACACACACACAAAAAAATTCTATTTAGGACCGCCTATTCCCGAATTTTCTCTTCAACAACTCGAATCTTAACGTAAGTTATTACAGCCTCTTTGTCAGTTTTTATTTTAATTAATTACCGAAAATATTGCAACGTTTCGTCTCTCCAATTCAGATTTCCCGTTATGTATGTCGTATTATATATTGTAAAATATACTATAAATCGTTAAATCGTATATCTATAGAAGCCTCAAAATAATAATTTTTATCAGCCCCTTTCTCATTTTTTACTTTAATTAAATGTTGATAATATACTGCGTTTCGCCTCTCTCTCTCTCTCTCTCTCTCTCTCTCTCTCTCTTATACAGCTTTACTGTAATGTATATACTATCATACAATATTAAATACTATAAATCATTACAGTGCAACTGATGAAGTCTCAAATGAGTTAGAAAATCCTCTTTGTGTCAGTTTTCGCACTTTGATTAAATATTTTTTAATACACTACGTTTCGTCTCTATTTATTCAGGTTTACTATAACGTACATTATATTAACCATATATTTATTATAATTATAAATATACTCTTTGCAATACAGACAACTAATTAATTAATGGTTAACGAACAGACAAACGGACAATTTATTATAATTATAAATATACTCTTTGCAATACGGACAAGTAATTAATTAATGGTTAACGAACAGACAAACGGACAATTTATTATAATTATAAATATACTCTTTGCAATACGGACAAGTAATTAATTAATGGTTAACGAACAGACAAACGGACAATTTATTATAATTATAAATATACTCTTTGCCATACAGACAAGTAATTAATTAATGGTTAACGAACAGACAAACAGACATTAACAGAACATTATATTACACAATATTTATTATAATTATAAATATACTCTTTGTAATACGGACAAATAATTAATTGATGGTTAACGAACAGACAAATGTCCATTAACAGTATATTATTTATTAAATACTTAATCGTATAAAATACATTAAAATAATAATTATTGTATAATAATAAACGAGTAATTGCAAATGACCGGACGGTCGATGCGAACTTTATAAATAAAAAGGTAAAAAAAATATATACACTAAAATGCTACAAATAACCCATCATAGTATACCTGAAGAAGTTTCAGATGAGAGACGAAACGTGGTATTATTATTAATTATGATTTATAATATGTCATAAAATATATAATACAACATTACAGTATACCTGAAAAGAAAAGAAAAATCTCTCTCAAACGATAGTCAAAAACCCTAATACAGTTGTTCAATATTTAATTAAATAAAAATGACCCTGAGTCTGTGTTCCAACTAACTCACTTATTTGTCAGATAAACTATTTATTTAGACATTGTTTGTCGTTGTTGCAACATTTTCACGGCATTGTTTTTTTAAAAAAATAATAATAAAAAGGATGGAAGGGAGAAATATAAATTTTGCGTTAGTAATTGATGTACAGATCAGTGACTCGGTCAGAAATTTATCATCCGAAAAAAAAAATTATCTGAAAGTTTCCACCCCATGATTTCATCTCGAGGGAAGGATATTTACACTTGTAACGTGGACAAATGTAAAGGAAGGGGGAGAGAGAAACAAATGTAACTTCGATGTAAATGTAACTGAGATATTGTTGTTTCTCCTCGGAATCGTTTGGTTTCTAAAAGTAGCGGTCGCCATTTTACAACTCGGAAATTAATTAAATTATCGGAAAGATTATTTTTATTATTATTCGAATTTATCCTTAGTAAATAATTTTTTCTTCTTCTAACATTAGCGTCTTTTTTCTTGTTTAAGTGTATTAATTACTAAAATAAGTCGCCTAAAGACCGACAGTAAATTTAGGAATCATCACGTTTATTTTTTGGATTGTGACAATTTTTATTTATTTAGACATTGTTTGTCGTTGTTGTTGAAAAATTTTCACGGCATTTAAAAAAAATAATAATACAAAGGATAGAAGGGTGAAACGTATATCTTGGATTATTAACGCGCCCTTTTGGAAGTTTTTGATGTACAGATCAGTGACTGGGTCAATAATTTAAACCCCAAAAAATTAAATTATCTGAAAGATTTTTATTATTCGAATTTATCCTTAGAAAATTTTTTTTCTTCTAACATTAGCCTTTTTTTGATTAAGTGTACTTGTTACTAATATAAGTCGCATAAAGACCGACGATAATTTTTTTTTTGGATTGTGACAATTTTATTTATTTATACATAGTTTGTAGTAGTTGTTGAAAAATTTTCACGGCCTTTTCTTTTTTAAAAAAAATAATAAAAAGGATGGAAGGGCGGAATATGAATCTTGGGTTAATAATTGATATACACATCAGTGACTCGGTTAGAAATTTATCAACCCCAAAATAATAAAAGTATCTGAAAGTTTCCACCCCATGATTTCGTCTCGAGGTAAGGATATTTACACTTGTAACGTGGACAAATGTAAAGGAAGGGAGAGAGAAACAAATGTAACTTCGATGTAAATGTAACTGATATATTGTTGTTTCCAACTCGGAAATTAATTAAATTTTCTGAAAGATTATTTTTATTATTATTCGAATTTATCCTTAGTAAATATTTTTTTCTTATAACATTAGCGTCTTTTTTTCTTCTTAAAGTGTACTAATTACTAAAATAAGTCGCCTAAAGACCAACAGTAAATTTAGGAATGATCACGTTTATTTTTTGAATTGTGACAATTTTTATTTATTTAGACATTGTTTGTCGTTGTTTAGAAAAAAATTTCACGGTTATTTTTTTTTTAAATAATAGAACGGATGGAAGGGCGAAATATGAATTTTGTGAAAATAACGCGCCCTTTTGGAAGTTTTTGATGTACAGATCAGTGACTCGGTCAGAAATTTTAACCCCAAAAAATTAAATTATCTGAAAGATTTTTATTATTCGAATTTATCCTTAGTAAAAATTTTTTTCTTCTAACATTAGCGTCCTTTTTTCTTTGTTTAAGTGTACTAATTACTAAAATAAGTCGCCTAAAGACCGACAGTAAATTTAGGAATGATCACTTTTTTTTTGAATTGTGACACTTTTTATTTTTTAGACATTGCTTGTCGTTGTTGCAACATTTCATGTTTTTTTAAAAAAAAATAATAATAGAAAGGATGGAAGGGCGAAATGTGAATTTTGTGATTAATAACGCGCCCTTTTAGGAAATTTTTGATGTACAGATCAGTGACTGGGTCAGAAAATTTAACCTCGCCAAAAAAATTTAAATTACCTGAAAGTTTTCCACCCCATGATTTCGTCTCGAGGGAAGGATATTTACACATGTAACGTGGACAAATTTAAAAGAAGGGGGAGAGAGAAACAAATGTAACTTCGATGTAAATGTAACTGATATATTGTTGTTTCTCCTCAGAAACTTTTGGTTTCTAAAAGTAGCCGTCGCCATTTTACAACTCGGAAAATTAATTAAATTATCTGAAAGATTATTTTTATTATTAATCGAATTTATCCTTAGTAAAATTTTGTTTTTTTAACATTACCGTCTTTTTTCTTTGTTTAAGTGTAATAATTACTAAAACCGACAGTAAATTTAGGAATGATCACTTTATTATTATTTTTTTGTATTATTGTGACAATTTTTTATTTTTGTAATTTGGAAAAAGTTATCCCTGCCTCAATACTCAATAGTGGATCATATATATATATAGAGTGTTCGGAGACTTTAAAGTAAAAAACGAAAACGTTTCCTCACAGATTATTGAGATTCGTGTAACAGAAGGAATAAAATTTTTCTTTTTTTAAAAAAAATAGTGTAACAATCGTATAATCGATATATTATTGTACATTTATTTGACTATTTTTCTAAACAGTAACCAAATAATGACGACACAACGACGAAAATTTTTTGCCTCCTTTTTTCCCAACTCAATAAACGGATTAAAATACGTCACGAATAAATAAATAAAAATATATATATACATGACTAATTGAATTTATCGTTAAATAAATTCGTAGAAATTGTAGTAAACAATTAAAGGTAAGTTTCACGGAATTTTCGCACTTGTAAAAAAAATTATTTTAAAGGAAAACTATGCTGCGCTTAAAGTTAATATAATTTGTTAATGTTCGTCTTTTTTTTTCCAAGTAAAATTATTTTTTTAAAAAAATTTGTTTGTTTTTTCTTTTGGAATGCGGCGTTGCCTACACCCAGAATTTTCAAACAGAAAAAGAAAGAAAAAAAACATAGTTAGAAAAAGAAAATAGGGGGAGAAAAAAAAACCCAACTCAGAACAGCTAAGAAAAAAAGCAAAACTTAATGGTTCTATAATATTTTTTTTCTCTCTCTCTCTTTATTTATTGTGACATTAATTACTCCAGTATTTCTAATAATAATAATAATAACAACAACAATAATATATACTGCATAATAATAATAATAAAGAGGGATACAAAAAAAGAAACTAGTAGAGATTCGTTACATATTATCGAAATTGCCGCAAGTCTTTTTGGAAAATTTAAATTAGGGGGTTCATAACTATTGGTCCACTGAGGCATCCCCTTTTGTAATATTTTCCTATTTTTACCATCGTATGGTGACTTTATGTGTGTGTGTGTGTAGTTGGTTAAGCTTCTTACGTGTTTTGCAAAAAAAAATAAAATAAATGCAATAAGGACTAAATTACCGTTGTATTGTATTTATTTCTTCACATAATTTTTCCTAAAAAAATAATTTTTTACCTTCCCCCCTCTTGTCCCTTCCCTTCCCTATTGTCTATTTGAATATTTTTTTTCATTACTTTTAATTATGGATTTTATTTGGGAAATTTTTAGGCAGCTGAAAGAGGGGTTGGGTTTTTTTCCTTTCTAGCCATAGGAAATAAAACGTTGTTAGTTAATATGAAGTTCTGACTTTTGGGCCATTATATGTGTGTGTGTGTGAAAAAATTTTTTTTAGTTTGAATGTGGCTTTTTGACAAATTAAAATCGTTTGACACAGAAATACTTTTAGACGTTTTCTATCGGAATCGGCGTTTAATCTCCTCCTCCTCCTCCTCAAAAAAAAAAGAGAATAAATAAACAGAAAAGTAATATTCAATGAGTGTCAGTTTTTATTTATACATATGGAGTCACGTGTATGTAGAGGATATTAATGCCCAATAACGACCAGATTTATCCATCAATTTCGTTCCGAGTGGAGTTCACGGTCCACTAATTTGTACTGCAGCGGAAATGCAGACAGAAACAACAAACAACCCCTTCCCCTCCCCCGCCTCTGGACCAACCTAAAATTAACGAATAAAACGAGAAAAACTATTTTAAAATTTTTTTGGCACATAATGAATTTTTTTGTTTTTGTTTTTGGAAAATTAAACGTCAATTTACAGAGATGTGTAAAGTAATCCGTGTGTTATAGAATTTGGAATTGTCAAAAGACACAAGTCAATCTCTCTCTCTCTCTCAATCTCTCTCTATCTGTCTCTCTCTCTCTCTCTCTGTCTCTCTCAATCTCTCTCTATCTGTCTCTCTCTATCTGTCTATCTCTCTGTCTCTCTCTCCCTCTCTTTGTCTCTCTCCGTCTACTTCTCTCTCTGTCTATTTCTCTCAGTCTCTCTCTGTCTCTCTCTTTGTCTCTCTCTGTCTATTTCTCTCAGTCTCTCTGTCTATTTCTCTCTGTCTCTCTCAATCTCTGTCTCTCTGTCTATCTCTCAGTCTCTCTTTGTCAATTTCTCTCTGTCTCTCTCTTTGTCTCTTTCTGTCTCTCTCTGTCTATTTCTCTCAGTCTCTCTCTGTCTCTCTCTGTCTCTCTGTCTCTCTCTCTGTCTCTCTCTGTCTCTCTCTGTCTCTGTCTCTCTCTGTCTCTCTCTCTCCCTGTCTCTCTCTGTCTGTCTCTGTCTCTCTGTCTCTCTCTGTCTCTCTCTTTCTCTGTCTCTCTCTCTGTCTCTCTCTTTGTCTCTCTCTGTCTCTCTGTCTCTCTCTGTCTCTCTCTGTCTATTTCTCTCAGTCTCTCTCTGTCTCTCTCTCTGTCTCTCTGTCTCTCTCTGTCTCTCAGTCTCTCTCTCTGTCTATTTCTCTCTGTCTCTCTCTGCCTCTCTCTGTCTATTTCTCTCTGTCTCTCTCTTTGTCTCTCTCTGTCTATTTCTCTCTGTCTCTCTCTGTCTATCTCTCTGTCTCTCTCTGTCTCTCTCTGTCTCTCTCTGTCTCTGTCTCTCTTTCTATTTGTCTCTGTCTCTCTCTATCTCTCTCTGCCTCTCTCTGTCTATTTCTCTCTGTCTCTCTCTGTCTCTTTCTCTCAGTCTGTTTCTCTGTCTATTTCTCTCAGTCTCTCTCTCTGTCTCTGTCTCTCTCTGTCTCTCTGTCTATTTCTCTCAGTCTCTCTGTCTCTCCCTCCCTCTTTCTGTCTCTCTGTCTCTCTCTATCTGTCTCAATATCTCTCTCAATGTCTCTCTCTCTGAGTAATCCGTATAGGGGGAGGAAAAAAAAAGCACGCTCGGGATCCTTCCCATTTTTTTTCAAAAACTTTTAATAAAACTCCAACGTCTAGTTTCCGGCGCAACGCGTCAATTTCCGTAAGCTTCCAACTAATGGCGGGTCATTGGACCACCACGATGATCACGATGATGACGATGATTCACCCGAAAAACTCTGCGGTATTGACACCTTTTACACTTTGGGGAAAAAAAACACAAACACTGTGTGCGGCGGAACCGAGAGTAAATTTTTTCTTCTTTTCTAATTCCTTATATTGCTTGTTATTGGAATAAATTGCATAAATCAATAATTTAAATTAGCTTTTTTTTTCACAAACCAAAACAACACACCAACCCACGCACCTCTAAATTGGAAACTGCTGCGGACGTTTTAACTGAAATACAGGGAGAGAGAGAGATAGAGAGGGGGGGAAGAGAAATAGATAGAGAGGGAGAGAGAGAGAGAGAAAAAGAGAGAGAAAAATTAAATTATTCACATCAATAACATGGGGTTTCGCATTTCATGTTGTTTTATTTTTTTTTACTTCTGGGAAAATTTAACTTTTTATTAGTGTAGAATTTTTTTTATATCGTAAATCACATCAATGATGTCGATGCTTATTGAAATATTTCCATTCAGGTTTTGTTTTTTGTTGTTTACAAAAGAATTTACAGTAAATATAAAATTAATAGTTCGCCGTAAATAAATAAAATTCTATGTTTGTTTTTTATCTATTATTTTTTCTATTTTATGGGAGTGTATAATTGGGAAACAGTGGAATGACAAAGGCTGTTAGATCGGGGAAGGGGAGAAAAATTAAGCTTAATAACTGGAGTAGGATAGGGACAGGATAGCGAGGAAGGAATTTACTTACAAGTGTAAATGTAAGGAAAAGTTGACATGGAGTTATATAGGGGGAGAAACGTGGACTATAGGAGGAGTTGTTGCTGCAGCAGCAGAAACAAAAAGAGAGGAAAAGAATAGAAGCTTTTAAAAAAATGTAGATGCTGTAGGAGAATGAGATTTGTTGGATAGAAATACTAATCAAAATAGTTGGGGAAATTGCGACGGGAAAATACGGAGGGAAAAATTTAAGGTATAGATTAACAGGCCACGTCTAAAGACATGAGGGGGGGAGGATTAGATTTAGATTTATTATTGTTGTTTTTTTTCCCCACAATTAGGTCCTCCTCGGTTGAGGAAATAGGAGGATAAGGTCATACATTAAAAATAAACACGAAATAAGGTACGTAAGTAAAAGACAAATAAGCTTAAAATAAATAAATTAATTCAAAAAAAGGGGAATATAGACAAAAGTCAATGTAAACACGACACAGAAGACAGAAGACGTGAAACGGAGGACGGAATAGGCTAAGGAAATTAGGGGGGAAGGAAAATTGAAGGAATAGATTAACAGGCCACGTCTTTAAGACATGAGGGAAAAGAGTGTGTGTTTGTTGGGGGAATTAGACTTAGATTTATTGTTATTGTTTATCCCATTAGTCCTCGATTGAGGAAATAGGATACGCCATACATTAAAAATAAACACGAAATAAGGTACGTGATTAAAAGACAAAGAATCTTAAAATAAATAAATTAATAAAAAAAAGGAAGGAATATAGACAAAAGTCAATGTAAAAACACGACACAGAAGACAGAAGACGTGAAACAGAGGACGGAATAGGCTAAGGAAATTAGGGAGGGAAAAGAGTGTTTGTTGGGAGGATTAGATTTAGATTTATTATTGTTGTTTTTTCTCCACCATTAGGTCAACCTCCTCCATTGAGGAAATAGGAGGATACGGTCATACATTAAAAATAAACACAAAATAAGGTACGTAATAAAAAGACAAATAAGCTTAAAATAAATAAATTAATAAAAAAAGGGGAATATAGACAAAAGTCAATGTAAAAACACGACACAGAAGACAGAAGACGTGAAACAGAGGACGGAATAGGCTAAGGAAATTAGGGAGGGAAAAGAGTGTTTGTTGGGAGGATTAGATTTAGATTTATTATTATTGTTGTTATTTCTCCACCATTAGGTCAACCTCCTCCATTGAGGAAATAGGAGGATACGGTCATACATTAAAAATAAACACAAAATAAGGTACGTAATAAAAAGACAAATAAGCTTAAAATAAATAAATTAATAAAAAAAAGGAAGGAATATAGACAAAAGTCAATGTAAACACGACACAGAAGACAGAAGACGTGAAACAGAGGACGGAATAGGCTAAGGAATTGAAGATATTACGGAGTAGGGAAAAGAGTGTGTGTTTGTTGGGGGGATTAGATTTAGATTTATTATTGTTTATCCCATTAGTCCTCGATTGAGGAAATAGGAGGATACGGTCATACATTAAAAATAAACACGAAATAAGGTACGTGATTAAAAGACAAATAAGCTTAAAATAAATAAATTAATAAAAAAAGGAAGGAATATAGACAAAAGTCAATGTAAACACGACACAGAAGACAGAAGACGTGAAACAGAGGACGGAATAGGCTAAGGAAATTAGGGAGGGAAAAGAGTGTTTGTTGGGAGGATTAGATTTAGATTTATTATTGTTGTTTTTTCTCCACCATTAGGTCAACCTCCTCCATTGAGGAAATAGGAGGATACGGTCATATAATTAAAAATAAACACAAAATAAGGTACGTAATAAAAAGACAAATAAGCTTAAAATAAATAAATTAATAAAAAAAAGGAAGGAATATAGACAAAAGTCAATGTAAAAACACGACACAGAAGACAGAAGACGTTAAACAGGACGGATACAGGAATAGGGGAAGGAAATGAAGGATAGATTAACGGCCAGTCTTAAGACATGAGGGAAAAGAGTGTGTGTTTGTTGGGGGGATTAGATTTAGATTTATTATTGTTTATCCCATTAGTCCTCGATTGAGGAAATAGGAGGATACGGTCATACATTAAAAATAAACACAAAATAAGGTACGTAATAAAAAGACAAATAAGCTTAAAATAAATAAATTAATAAAAAAAAGGAAGGAATATAGACAAAAGTCAATGTAAAAACACGACACAGAAGACAGAAGAAGTGAAACAGAGGACGGAATAGGCTAAGGAAATTAGGGAGGGAAAAGAGTGTTTGTTGGGAGGATTAGATTTAGATTTATTATTGTTGTTTTTTCTCCACCATTAGGTCAACCTCCTCCATTGAGGAAATAGGAGGATACGGTCATACATTAAAAATAAACACAAAATAAGGTACGCGATTAAAAGACAAATAAGCTTAAAATAAATAAATTAATAAAAAAAAGGAAGGAATATAGACAAAAGTCAATGTAAACACGACACAGAAGACAGAAGAAGTGAAACCGAGGACGGAATAGGCTAAGGAAATTAGGGAACTATGTGAAAATTAAATTAAAAAAAAAGAGGTTAGGATGGAGGGTTTGCATCAGAACAGTCTTAGGAATGAATACCAACACAACAACAACAACAACAAAAAAACGAACTGTTGTTAATTTTTATTTTAAAACCTGTCACGTACAACCCTTTTTTTTGTAGTTAAATCACGAGGAAATTTAGGTGAGTTACTTCCCCCGAATTTTAACGACGTTACGTTGTAGGACCTGGGTAAAAAAAAATTGGGTCTATCGGTAATTTGTTACTTAATTTTTTTTCATCACATTGGTAGTTATTTTGACAAATTAAAGGAAATTAAAGTGTTTTGTGACGGCAATCAGAAGAATTTTTTTCTGTTGTTGTTGTGGTATTCAGTACTAAGACTCGTTTCATCAATGCTACAGTGCGCAAGCCTTTTCGTTTCGTTATAACTATTACACTCTTAGATAATCCACTTTAGTCTGCTTAGCTTGTTCCATCCTCGGCCTCCTTTCCTCCCTTTCTCCTTCTTCTTACCCTTACACAAACACTTCCCACTGTTGCTAATTTTCCGAGAATAATAATAATAACAATAACATGATAAATTTTGGGGGGATATTTTAACGACAGTTTCGTAGTGATCTGAGTTTAAAGTTTCGTCGTGACTTAAAAAATTTGTAATTGCTTGTTGTAAAAGGGCGATGGATGACAAGTTGTGTTTCTCATCTGAAAACGTCGCTGTAAAGTTGTGTCTATTGCTTACATTTTTCTCCTCCCTTCTCCTTTAATGTTGAAGCATGGCGATAGCGCGACACTTAGCTCCTGTGATAAACTACCCCCATCCAAAAGTTTCCCAACTCCTCATTCATTCACACACACTGCTGCTGCTGCTTCATGTATTCTGGTTTTTTTTTCTTTTTGGCTCCCTTCAAGTTGGTAACAGTTTCGACATAAGTTTCAGTCGGATAGAAAAAAATAATTTATCGTCACTACTAGTGAAGCTTTGCCCTGAGAGTGGAATAGAGCTATGTTATAAAGGTAATTGTGACTTTGGCAGTTTTCTTATTTCCCCAGTGAGGAAGATATATATATATATATATATATTCAGAAAAGTGTTTCAGCCACTTTCAACACCCAGGTTTTTCTTTAAATTCTCTTCATTCTTTACCTTTATAATTTAGTGTTACATATATATATATATATATGTATAAATTCAAAAAAGTGTTTCAGCCTCTTTGAAGAATCAGGTTTTCCTTTAATTATCTTCATTTTTTACCTTTGTAATTTAGTGTTACACATATATAAAAATTGAAAAAAGTGTTTCAGCCTCTTTGAAGAATCAGGTTTTTCTTTTAATTATCTTCATTCTTTACCTTTGTAATTTAGTGTTACATATATATACATATAAACTGAAAAAAGTGTTTCAGCCTCTTTCAAGACTCAGGTTTTCTTTTAATTATCTTCATTTTTTACCTTTGTAATTTTGTGTTACATATATATATATATATATATATTATATATAAAAATTCAAAAAAGTGTTTCAGCCTCTTTCAAGACTCAGGTTTTTTCTTTTAATTATCTTCATTCTTTGCCTTTGTAATTTTGTGTTCCATATATATATATATATATAATGTAGAAGATCCGGCGTTCCTCCGTATTCGAGGATTTAAATGCTTTTTTGGGCGCCAGGTATTTTTTTTAATAAAAATACCAAAAAAGTGGATTTTAATATCTTTAATCCATTTCAGAACATGAGTAAAATAAATTGTCACTAGAGCAGGGCGTGGTCTTTCCTTCTCCTTCATCCACTACCCCATGACGACTGCTCGAGTCCATTGTTGGCGCCCGATTTGCGACAATTACAACTCGCAAGCTGCTAGCCTGCATTGTTGCGTGTAACTTGTCATGTTACAATATATATATAAAAATTCAAAAAAGTGTTTCAGCCTCTTTCAAGACTCAGGTTTTCTTTTAAGTGTTTTATTCTTTACCTTTGTAATATATACATATATAATATATATATATATTGTAACATGAATAGTTACACGCAACAATGCAGGGCCAGCTTGCGAGTTGCAATTGTCGCAACTCGGGGGCCAACAATGGAGTCTGTCGTCATGGGGTAGTGGATGAAGGAGAAGGAAAGACCACGCCCTGCTCTAGTGATAATTTATTTTTCTCATGTTCTGAAATGGATTAAAGCTATTAAAATCCACTTTTTTGGTATTTTTATTAAAAAATACCTGGCGCCCAAAAAAGCATTTAAATCCTCGAATACGGAGAAACGTCGGATCTTCTACAATATATATATATAAATTCAAAAAAGTGTTTCAGCCAACTTCAACACCCAGATTTTCTTTAAATTCTCTTCATTCTTTACCTTTGTAATTTAGTATTATACATATATATATGTATGTATGTATGTATGTATATTGAAAAACGTGTTTCACCGCCATCTCCTTCAGGTGAACCGGGTGGAATCCCGAGAAAACTGTATCCAATATATGGAGGTTGTTGACCAACAGTAGGACGGATAGATTAAATAGGCCACGTTTTAAGGGTCTTATATAATTAGCCTTAAAGGTGAATAGCATAGGGTAAGAACAGAAGAGGGAGGGAAAGGATGGAATACGCTAAGGAGATTAAGGGAAGGAGGATGATGATGTGACATGTGCTAGATATGCGGAAAAGTCTTGTGGTGGAAGATAGGTTTCTGTATGGACTGTTGCAACAGACAAGTCTTAGGAATAAATAATACCACAACCACAACAACAACAGAAACAACAACAACAGCCATTTTTGCTGGAATTTCCCAATTAGGAAACTAACAAAATGTCGGTTCAATTAATATAACCCTTTTGTCCTTAATTTGGTTGTAAATTTAATCGAGAGTTTAATTAGAGACTGTTGTTACTTTTCATATAAGTTCCATATTATTATTGTAAACACAGCGAGGGAAAAATAAATAAACCTAACCGATTCTCCTAAAAAGCGGGTTAATTAAACGGATTAAACTATCTTCACGTTATCATATACCTTTTTTTAAATATTATATATATATATATACTGTATCGTTATCGTTCTAACTGATAATCTGTACGATAAAAGTTTTTAAAATAATAATAAAAAACAAACACAGCGGGGGTGGAAAATGTTTTGTAAGAACATTTCAACAGAATATTCGACGTGTATATTATTATTCGCCGCCTCCAGCCACCCCCTTTCCTCGCCTTTCCTCGCCCTTTCCTCGCCCTTTTCCTCCTCCTCCTCCTCCGCCCCACGCAAACAAAGGAATTCTTCAGGAAAAATATGCAAATTTCCCGTATCGGAACGCAGCAACACAATAACAGTTTGAATCTCTCCAGACTTCATTTGGCGCTGTGTTGTAGTTTCGCTTGTTACCTGGGGGCGAATTCTCCTCTCGCTACCTGCAACACGAGGGGAGGAATTGGATTGGAAAACAACAACAACAACAACTACACCAACACTGCCTGCAGCTGCAGCAGCAGCAGCAGTGAGCTCAACAATACGCGCCGCACAGTTGTTGCTAATAATGGCGGCGGCAGTCGATAACCAAGTGGGGAAGGAGCTTACCGCCTAAATTAAACACAACTTCACACGGTAAAGCGCCCGCCACCCCCGTCCCCAAAAGAAAAAGTTAGCGACAATGCTCCCAACCTCACACACACGGGTGCCAACATATACGGGAAAAAAGAAATTCCTCGGTCAGTCAGTCACAACAATATTTGTTGTCCAAATTTGCCAAGTTGTTACCATCGATAAAAAATAATCATCATGGAGATATTATTTAACACTTACCGGAAATGAGAGAGAGAGAGATAATTAAAGGATTAACCTTTTAAACCCCCGCATTGCGTTGCTCATTTGTATATGATAATTGCCCCGTGCAATTATTTGTTAAATTAAAAACGTGGGAATTTTTTTTTAGTAATTAAATAATGATAATTTAATGAGGTGGTTGATTGGTGTGTTTTACCTTTTAAAAAGAAAAACTAGAAAGCGATGGTTACAAAGGTAATATTTACCGGAAAATGTATGTTCATAGACCTGTTAAAATAATAAATTCTGGACTTTAGATAAGGATTTCCTCTCAGGGAGAAAGATATCCCTTTTTTAAGGAGGAACTACTAATTTTGTGTATACCAAATACTTTTAAGGTAATAATTACATTTCGTAACGAGGAACGTAAAAAAAAGGGGAAGTTCGAATTCAAAGGAGGTGGCGTATTTATCCTTACATAGATCAATTTTTGGAATACGGGGCGCGGAGGCTTCGGGTCCCTACAGGACATTTTTTTTGGGGTGGGGTTAATAGGATACATGAGGGTGATTCTGAAACAGGAAACTCCCCATTAATAGCATAGGAAGGGAAATGAAAAAAGGGAATACTACGGAAGGTAGAGCAAGGTAACCAAATAAGGCTTCACTAGGGCCCCCGAGCTATATTTTAAGGATCCTACCCCTCCTCACGGTGTTTCACCTAAAGAGAGATGCAGAGGGAAAAACCCTTAGAAAACCTGCATCAGGTAGGGTCGGGAGCTATTGGGCTACTATTCTCACGCCCTTCCTTATGAATAACGGGAAGACGAGTGTGCTGCTGTGTTGGGGTCGCAGCAGCATTCCCTTCTCCGTGACTCCAACAGTTTCAGGAGGAAGTTAGTTGGCCGCCGACTGTTTCCAATGGGATCAGCGGAGGACAACAACTCTTGCCTTATGCCCCCAAGGTCTTACATGAAAGAAAAAAAATGTTTGGGGGGTCAGGGTCAGGTGATCCGCCATGAATCCTCCTCACGAGAATTTAGAAGGTGTCTCAGTAAATAGAAGGAAACATGCGAGGGCAATATATAAAGCCTTATAAGGGGGGTGAACCACACACACACAGGGGCCTGGAAAAGAGAAATAACAAACCATCATCTCACTACTACAGCGGCGCCAAATTATATTTCTAAAAAACGACCACTCGTTCAAAATTAAAGAAAAAGGGGGCGGGGCGGAACAACAACGTACAGACGTAGGAAAATTTTCATATTTGTAAATAGGTCATAATAGGCGATTGATTGTAATTCCCCTTCCTTGCCTCCTGCAGAAATACTCACGACTTTCCCTACCCGGGGGCAGCGTAAAACAAAAGAGAGAGAGAGTCAAGGAGGATAGAAAGAGGTAAGCAGATCAAGTAGGATAAGTGATGTGGAAGTTATGCGGAAATGAAAAGTCTTGCGCAAGATATGTCATCAGGGAGGGGCTTTTATAAGATGAGTCTTAGTAGTTGTATACCACAACAGCAACATTTTCCATAAAACCAAATTATGCCCCCCTCCCCTACACCCCCCTACACCCCCCACTGAAGAGATGAAATTTGAATCATTTGGGCACCCAACTCCTCCTGGAGAAAAAAAAATTGTAGTTCAGTTCGTTGGCCAAAAAATAAAAAAAATAAAAAAATCCGGAACGTTCTCGGGGTGAAAATAAAACTGAAACATTAACTGGAGGAAAGGAAAAGGCTCCATTAAGCAATTTTAAGGTCTGACACTTCTTCTAACACACACGGACGAAATTTCCCTGGAGTGTGGAAGCGTTTCCTATTCTGCTGGACGGGTGACCAGGGACCAGGATGGTGGGTGGAGAGGGAAGAGAGGGGAAAGAGAGAGAGAGAGAGAAAAAAAAATCCCCCCTCCTCTGTTGTAACTTGGCTGGGATGGATCGACAGAACAAACTTTGAGGAGGTCCGAAGTTGACGCAGTCTCATGGCACAGGTTGCAGGAGGAAGAGAGAGAGAGAGAGAGGAGAGCGACAGTAGTTTTCCCTCCTCAGAAAACATTCCGCCGACATTCCTGCGGAGACTTTTTAATATAGAGAACCCGGGGAGACGTTGGGAAAGAAGAGTGAACCAATAGTAGAGAGGTCACTATTTAGGCAGGCTACCAACCATAGAGAGACTTCTTCTTGTTCTTCTCCTCCTCCTCCTCCTCCTCACCCGATGAGGAAATTTAATTAACGAAAGTCAACAGTAACTTCGGTTCGTGGAGGCGGGAAGGAGAGCAATTACAGCCTTGTGTGACGAGTTTCCTTCTTCTTCTTCTTTTGGGGGGGAGGGAAATGGAATATTTTTCCGCTCGGTCATAGATAGATCACTCAGCTTGGAAACCGTTCCATGACCTTACCGTCAATCACGGTTCTCCGGCTACCGTCGCACCACTTTAAAAAACCCCATTATTCTATTTATTGTTACTCTACAATCACCACCTGGTGCCGGTAACTAAATTATATTACTTAAAAATAAAAAAATACTACTAATCTAAAAAGAAAAAAAATTAATCGTAGTCCTTTAAACGAAATCTCTGCTGCACGTGCGTGGTTACCCCCGCCCCATCAGTGACCGGCAGTACCAGGTTCATCCCACTTTCCGCCGGCTGAAGGCGTAATGTTTACAATTCAACCCCGAATGAAGAATAAAGACAATAATGAAAAGGAAAACAGGTTCGTCAAGTGAACGAAATCTCTGCTGCACGTGCGTGGTTCCCCACCCAATCAATGACCGGACTGGCAGTACCAGGTTCATCCCGCTTTCCGCCGGCTGAAGGCGAAATGTCTACAATTCAACCCCGAATGAAGAATAAAGTTCCGGTACAGGATCAAGACACGAATGAAAACGAAAAACAGATTCGTCAAGTGAACGAAATCTCTGCTGGTCGTTGTTACACCCCCATAAATCAGTAATTAGGCCCGATATTATTATTAAAACAAAAATCGTCCCCATATAATTTTTATTTACTTTTAAATAGCGCGCAGGACCCCCTGTTAAAATAATTGTTGTTTTTTTATATAAATAAAATTATTATATCATACCTTTTAGTTATTTCATTAAATAATTAAAATAATAAACAAAAACCCTTATTCATTTACAGTTTAGTTGTAAAACATATGTACAAATCTTAAATCACAATTTCTCCACTGGGGAAATAAAAAAACTGAAGAAGGAAGAAATTGGGCACTAGAACGTTTTTTTTGGTATTTTTTTTGAAACATAGATTCTCAAATTAGTCAGTAATTTTAATTTCCGTAACCACGTGAATCAAAAATGTTACCCCTCCCCAAAAAATAATTTATTCGTTTTACTTTTTTCATCTTTTACTTTACTTTACTACTTCTTTTACTACTACTATTACTTTTCGTCCCGATTTTTTCGGTCTTTCTTTTTCATTTCAGGTACTGAATGAGAATCACTTTCAAGGATATTATTATATTAACTCATTACTTTACTTTACCTTTAATATTTAAATTCGAATTTGATCTGAAGGAGTGTGTATATATATATTTTTTTTGACTGCAGGTGGAGTGAGCCGAGGTTGAACCCGAGTTTCCAGTAGAGGGAATCCATCATCACCTCACTTCACGATGCCACCAGCGGCAAGTATGGATGATTCCACCGAGGGATTGCCACTCTAGTCGTGAGTACATTCATCTTCACTCTTACGTTTCACCAAATAAGATATAACATTCGTGTATAAATTCCTCTCGGGGTTTTTCCAACCGGGGTCAAAGATTTTAACAGTGACGTTTCGATGGCTTTGCTCTGGCCGTCATCTTCAGACTGAAGTGTCAAATTAGGTAAGTTTAAGCATTTATATAGTCTGAGGCAAGTCTGTGCAGGCACAGACCGCCTGTGATTGGCTAGATGTTGTGGACGCGGGAGCGAGGGAGTCTCCCATTGGTCCACTTGCCTGTTCATGCTCTAGTCTCCCATTGGTCCACTTGCCTGTTCATGCTCTAGTCTCCCATTGGTCCACTTGCCTGTTCATGCTCTAGTCTCCCATTGGTCCACTTGCCTGTTCATGCTCTAGTCTCCCATTGGTCCACTTGCCTGTTCATGCTCTAGTCTCCCATTGGTCCACTTGATTGTTTGTCCTATTTATTTACTGCCACAGTCGCGCGGTATTTCATAAATATCTAGCCAAAATCACAGGTTGTTTGTGCTTGCATAGGCTTACCTCAGACTATATAAATAAATGCTTACACTCACCGAATTTGACACTTGAGTGACTGAAGATGATGATGGCAAGAGCAAGCCATCGAAACGTTACTGTTAAAAAATCTTTGACCCCGGTTGCAAAACCCCGAGAGGAATTTAAACCTTGCAAATTCACCGGGAAAGAAAGAGCCTCGTACTTTAATAAGATAACATTCTTTTGGAAATCATTTTTTGGGTTCGAGAGAGGCTCTTTATGGGTCTGCGCAACTTCTTCTCCACCTTTTGACTGACCTCCTCCTCCTTCTTCTTTCAGTTACAATTCTTTGAAAGAGTCTCAGGATTTTTTTTAAATCGAAGGTAGGGGGGGGGGGAATCTTCCAAAGACGCCGTGAAACAACCCGAGTGTGTGGGATTTTTACCCACTAAAAACCACCTCCTTTAGGCATTACTTCACGAGGGGTTTTCATTTGAAGGGGCATACATGACCACCTCTCTCTCTCTCTCTCTCTCTCTCTCTCTCTCTCTCCCAAACACACACACACACACAGCTCCTTTTATTTCATTTCAACATCAACCTCCGGCTAAATATTGAACGTCCCTATCCATTACAACAACATTTTTTATTCTATTAATTCCCGGCACAATATTTTATTTTCTCTCTAACTCTAGTTAGAATGTTAAAGAGCCAATATATCGCATATCACACGGTCGTGTAAACAGCGGCGAGGGAGGGAGAGAGGAGGGGGGAGAGAGGAAATAATATCGGAATGAGTTCCTGGTGACGGATCAGTTGACTCCAGCCTTCAACAGAACAAGCAAAAATATTCGTTGCAGCATGCGTGACGTCTATTGTTGTCTATATAACAAAAAAAAGAAGGGAGGAGTGGGGGAGGAGGAGGTGGGGGAAAGGCGAGCTAAAATAGTAGTTAGACACAATCTGGTCACTGGACACGTCGTAAAGCACAACAAACATGGCGTCCGACGTTGTCAGGCAAAACCAAAAAATTAGTTCAATTTTTCTGCAATTTCTACATTTCTCTTTCTCTCTTTCTATTTCTCGTTCTCTATCTCTCTGTCTCTTTCTCTCTTACTATTTCTCTCTCTTTTTCTCTCTTTCTGTCTCTCATTTTCTCTCTCTTCTCTCTCTTTCTCTCTCTCTTCTCTCTCTCTCTCTTTTTCTCTCTCTTTTTGTCTCTTTGTATCTTTCTCTCTCTCACTCTTTGTCTCTCTCTTCTCTCTCTCTTTCTCTACTTCTCTCTCTATTTGTCTCTTTCCTTCTCTTTCTTTGTCTCTTTCTCTCTCTCTTTCTCCCTCTTTCTCTTTCTTCATCTCTCTTTTTCTCTTTTCTCTCTTTCTCTCTGTCTTCTATCTCTTTTTCTCTTTCTTCCTCTCTCTCTCTTTGTCTCTTTCTTTGTCTCTCTCTTTGTCTCTTTTTTCTCTCCCTCTTTGTCTCTTTCTTTCTCTCCCTCTTTGTCTCTTTGTCTTCCTTCTCCTCCTCCTCATAGAGGGAAAAAAGTCTTTAGAGAGATTAATCAGAATTTTTTGGGGGTCGTTTATATCTGTAAAAATCTGGTAGTTTGGAGGCATCTCAAGTTATATCCATGAAGCTGAGTCAAAAAATTCTGTTGAGTTTATAGACGGGCGGGGAGGGTCAAGGTTAAGAGTAAAAAAGGAAATAAATTTAATCAGAATTTTTGGGGGTCGTTTATATCTGTAAAAATCTGGTAATTTGGTGCATCTCAAAATTTATCCATGAAGCTGGGTCAAACATTCTGTGGATTTTTTTTTGGGTGGGGGGGGGGAGGGTTTAATTTAAGAGTAAAAAAGGAAATAAATTTAATCAGAATTTTTTGGGGGTCGTTTATTTCTGTAAAAATCTGGTAGATATTTTTTCGTTAGTAAACTGTTACTCAACTTCCTCAATATTCTCTCTCAGCCCAAATAATTACCTTAAATAGTGTTATTTGTACCTGGTCGTCTTTTCGTCTTGAAGTGCGCCTTTGGAGGACAATCGGTATCCTTGTCACGTTCCTCCCGCAATATCTGGAATATATCAGGCAAGCTGACAGCCTGACAGTCGTCTCTAGTCCCCATAGGAAATCCTTAAGAGGATAAAGGACATCTCAGCGTCACGCGTTCCTTCCCCGGATAATTAAACCGACGACGGATCTTAATGATTTTACATTTACCATTATTATTCAATCCATTATCCGTCCTCGGTTGAGGAAAAAGGATACGTCAAATATAATATTGCAATGAAATATACAATTAAGAACATGAAGGACAAAAAGAGGAAAGATAAAATTCAATCTTCAGTCGACGGAAGAGGAAGAGAAAATCTTGCCGTAGGTGGAAAAGAAAAATAAATCAGCAGTGAAAGTCTAGTAGAGTATAGTTGAAAAAATAAAAATAGGAGAATTTGATAGGACACCAGCAGGAAAACTCGTTTTAGTCCTTCCCTATCTGCCAACTCTTTAATCCTCCATTCATCAACAGAGATTTACAACTCTTTATAAACAATTTTTTTTGGAACCTTTAATAATAAAACGTATCTAGAATTTCATCAAAAAATAAATATCGTCAAACACTTATTTGAAAAATCTTCCTCAATTTCCACACTTTTTTTTTCTCCTGACAGTAGCCCACGAGTAGTGTCCATTAAAAGAAAAATTTTGAAGGGAGGACAAACTCTGGAAGCGTGCGAAAAACCGCTTAGGCGCCGCAGGCGACAAGATACTAACAGGGCTGAAGCCAACAAATAATAATAGAAAAAAAAATGGTGAAAAAAAAGGAAAAGCATAGACGGAGACGACGCGAACTATAGGAAAAGTTATGTCGAAACATTACCAGGATCCTCATGTTCGCACACGCAGCCAGCAGTGTTCGATTTCCAGCCAAACTCTCGACTTACACAACGACCACCGTGCAATGACATTTTTAAATAACCAAAAAAATACCCTGAAAGTAACTTTTTTAAACGAAGCAAGACGTCAGAATAAACTGGCTGGACAATTTATTTCTAATTGGAAACGTTTCATCCCCCCCCCCGACTTTCGTTTCGTAACTTCCTCAATTCAAACTATACTTTTTATCTAATACAGCGGCGAGGCAGGGTAGATCTTAAACAATAGCTGGGTCTAGTCAACCCTTAATACCCAAAAAAAAACATGTTAAGTAAATCGTTGTAAGTAACATTTACCTTCAATTTTAAAATTGCAGTCAAAATATAAACTTTGCGGGACAAACACTAGAATACATAACAAGCCGAAAATTTATGTATTAATTCCTGACTGTTTTATACACACCCGTACAAAACTAACGTAATTATTACATTGAGTTTCATCCCCCTCTATTAATTCTCAGTAGTCTAGTATACTTTTGACCAGAGACACATAGTTAGTTGCAGTTAAATTAAGTGTTCAAAGTCTACTTCCTGTAACATCATTAGCAAATGGTAGGGGTTTTTATTTCTTCTCCTTGAAGTCTGATTCCTTTTCCGTTTGAACTTTTTTTATCGACCTTTAGTCAGATAAATTTAATTACTATATATTATAATTTTAAGTTAAACAGCAGATGCGATATGTTGATAGCTTTGTTCTCAAACTTTAAATTCTCTTGATATTACAACTTCTTGATCTGCACGCTGCCTGTCTTTAGTAGAGGAGGATGTTGTGTGTGAGTCTTCTTTTTCCATTTTTTCTTTCTGTTGCATACCGGAGGAGATTATTATAACTGTCGTAAAGGGAAAAAAACAGTTGTTAGTTTTCAACGTTAGGTTTTCGTGTCGTTTCTTGGCAGAGATTGAGAGAGAGAGAGAGAGAGAGAGAGACTCAGGGAGAGGCAGATCCATCATCCACGACTCTCACAACAGGTGAAGTTCCTCTAAACACAGACTTGGAACTTGTTCTCTCTCTCTCTCTCTCTCTCTCTCTCTATCTCCTACTCTCTCTCTTCTCTCTCTCTTTTTCTCTCTCTTTGTATCTTTCTCTCTCACTCTTTGTCTCTCTCTTTTTCTCTCTCTTTGTCTCTTTCTCTCTTTCTCTCTCTCTCTCTCTCTCTTTCTCTCTCTCTTTCTCTCTCTCTTTCTTTGTCTCTCTCTCTCTCTTTGTCTCTCTCTCTTTGTCTCTCTCTCTTTCTCTTTCTCTTTGTCTCTCTCTCTTTCTCTCTCTCTTTCTCTCTCTTTTTCTCTCTTTGTATCTTTCTCTCTCTCTCTCTCTCTCTTTCTCTCTCTCTTTGTCTCTCTCTCTTTCTCTACTTCACTCTCTATTTGTCTCTTTCTCTCTCTTTCTCTCTTTCTCTCTTTCTCTCTCTCTCTTTCTCTCTCTTTCTCTCCCTCTTTGTCTCTTTCTCTCTCTCTTTTTCTCTCTTCCTCTCTTTTTCTCTCTTCCTCTCTTTTTCTCTCTTTCTCTCTCTTTTTCTCTCTTCCTCTCTTTTTCTCTCTTCCTCTCTTTTTCTCTCTTCCTCTCTTTTTCTCTCTTCCTCTCTTTTTCTCTCTTCCTCTCTTTTTCTCTCTTCCTCTCTTCCTCCCTTTTTCTCTCTCTCTTCTCTCTCTCTTTGTCTCTCTCTCTTTTTGTCTCTTTGTATCTTTCTCTCTTTCACTCTTTGTCTCTTTCTCTTTGTCTCTCTCTCTTTGTCTCTTTTTCTTTTTCTCTCTCTCTCTTTGCCTCTTTGCCTCTTTCTCTTTCTCTCTCGATCTTTGTCTCTCTCTCTGTCTTTCTCTCTTTCTTTATCTCTTTCTCCATCTTTCTCCTCTGTCTCCTCTTCTGTCTCGCTCTGTCTGCATCTCTGTGAAGGAAGCGACTCAAGCGCCTCATCCCCTGTCTCTCTCTCTATCCGCGTCGGGTCACGATCTCAATTTGCGGACACGTTTGTGGCGGTTATTGTGGACGGGAGTATTTCCATTCCATTACCATAACTCACCTCACCTCACCTCATCTCGGAGGCGTTGAGCTGCCGCCGCCGCTGCTGCATGCATAACCCGCCCCCAAAGACGATTCATCTCCACCTGCAGACGGGAGGAAGGAGAGGGAAGAGAGGCTGAGGAGAGAGAAGACACGCGCGCTTCTTCCTTGTGACTCATATAAATAGAAGGGGAAAAAATAATCATCATAATAAATTAATCATCAGTCTTTAAAACATAAAAAAAAATTAATAAATTCCTTGAAAAAGAATTTTTTTTTTGACTTAAAGAAAACAGAAATGCTTCAACCCAAGATGACGTAAGAGGGTGTTTAGGGCCAATTAGAAGAAGAAAAACGAGAATGGACCAGTGATTAGTTTTCAAATACTGTAATTTTTTTTCTTTCTAGATGAAAATGGCAATTGTCGAAATCTCCTTGAGAAGAAAATTTGGAAATCAAAATTGAAATATATATTTTGGTTTTTATGAAGTGACTGATATAAATAGAGAGGAAAAAATAATCAACATAATAAATTAATTATCAGTCTTTAAAAAACAAAAAAAAAATTAAATTCCTTAAAAAATAATTATTTTTTTTCTTTAAAGGAAGTAGAAAATACTTGAACCGAAGCTGACGTAAGAGCGTTTTAGGGCCAATTAGAAGTAGAAAAACAAGGATGGACCAGTGACTAGTTTTCAAATACTGTAATTTATTTTTCTTTCTAGATGAGAATAAAAAATTTGGAAATCAAAATTGAAATATATATTTTGGATTTTATGAAGTGACTGATATAAATAGAGGGAAAAAAAATAATAATCATAATAAATTAATTATCAGTCTTTAAAAAACCAAAAAAAAATTAATAAAATTCCTTGAAAAAGAATTTTTTTTTTGCTTTAAAGGAAGTAGAAAATACTTGAACTGAAGATGACGTAAGAGCGTTTAAGGGCCAATCAGAAGGACAAAAAAAAACAAGAATAGAGAAAATTTTGACCGGACCCAGTGACCAGTTTTCCTGACCGACGGGGCTGCTGCTGCACCCTACCATTGAGCTAATCCGAGTGGACGTCCAGAGGACCGATCGATTAAACATCCCTCTAATTTCCCTCCCCCCCCCCCTGTAAAACCCTGACCCCCCTCAGGCTCACTAACCGGGGCATAAAATTTTGTACATCATGAAACAAGAGGTCCGGGAAATTCGTTTCCCAGGTCCGGCCGACATTTATTTTTTTTCTTTCTCCATTTTCGTCTTCCTTATAATTTATCTATACGCTACTGTTTTTTTATTTTTTCTACTTCCTCTTAATTCAATTCCTTTTATCCTTTGATCAATTTTTTTACTCCGTCTCCATTCTTCGCGGTTTTCCCCTAAGAATTAGGGTATGAATGAAGATTTATTATTTTTTTCAGATTATTTAGATTAATTATTATTATTATTTAATCCATCAGTCGTCCTCGATTGAGGATAAAATAGGAGGAATACGTCAAATATAATATATATTACAAGAAATATATAAAAATTTTACGACTAAGAATATTTGAATGAAAAAAAGAGGAAAGATAAAATTCAATTTTCAGTCGTAGACTGTGGGGTAGTGAAATTTAGGTAGACTTTTCTCTCTCTCTCACACACACAGGTACAAAATTTGGGGGTGAAAATTTTAATAATTTCCTAAATTTCTGCTCGCTTTAAAAAAATCCCTTATCCTGAAAATTTTTCACCATTATCCTGATTCAGCCTTGTAATTTCCAGAAATTAAAATGTGGAAGCAGCACGAGCAAGGAGTTGTTGTTATTATAAAAAAAATTATATATATATATATATATATATATATATATATATAGTTTTCCCTACTTGTTGTAGCCAAAAAAAACTGATGTAAATAATTTTATTTTGAAGAGTTTGCCAGCCTGGTTAGGGATGTTGAACGTCCACTCGGCGGACTAGCTCAGTGGTAGGACGCCCGTCATCTGGTCCGGGGTCTACAGTTCAACATCTTCTATTTAATTACCTACACGCCCTTTTTTTTTGAGTTTCGGATGAAGAATGTTTACTTTTTTTTGCGTGAAAAAAAAATAAGTCAGTTCATAATTTTTGGGGTTTTTGAAATTATCTAACTACTAGATTATGATCTTTTTTGTGTGTTTGCCTTTTTCTCTCTCTAAGGCTTACATCCGTCGCCTTACCTTCCACGTCAGATGCAGACGAGCAAATCCATCCCCTCCCCTCTCCCCCCCTCTTCCCCCTTCCCTGTGATCCTCTCATTACCACGTGTGTAATTACACCGCAGTGTCCGCCAGCTCAAGCACTCTGATAAATTTCATGCATGTTGCACCAACCTCCCCCCCCCCTAAGCCCCTCAGCCACCCCCAACCCCAACGCCCCTTCAACCAACCATGAAACTAACTGTTTTCCCCGAAACTCGTGTGGAATTGTGGATTGAAAAGATTTAACCTGCAAAGCATTCACAGTGGCCGGTCGAATCCTGTGTTCATTAAGTCAGAAACCAACCAAGCAACCAACAACACGAATATATACGGTCGATTTTTCCATCGGACTCCAGTGGTGAAGATATGCTAACACCGGTACCAAGTAAAATAAATATTTCATTGACACAGAGAAGAGAGACAGAGACAGAGAGATAGAGAAAGACAGAAAAAGACAGATAGGGATACAGGGAGACACAGAGAGACAGAGAAAGACGTTGAGAGAGACAGAGAGAGATACAGAGACAGACAGAGAGATATAGAGAGATGCAGAGAGGAGAAACAGAGAGACAGAGAGATATAGAGAGAGACAGAGAGAGATATAGAGATACAGAGAGGAGAAACACAGAGAGAGATATAGAGAGATACAGAGAGAGATATAGAGAGATACAGAGAGACACAGAGAAACAGAGAGATACAGAGAGAGATATAGAGAGATACAGAGAGACAGAGAGATACAGAGAGAGATATAGAGAGATACAGAGAGAGATATAGAGAGATACAGAGAGATACAGAGAGAGATATAGAGAGATACAGAGAGACAGAGAGATACAGAGAGAGATATAGAGAGATACAGAGAGAGATATAGAGAGATACAGAGAGACACAGAGAAATAGAGAGATACAGAGAGAGATATAGAGAGATACAGAGAGAGATATAGAGAGATACAGAGAGACACAGAGAAACAGAGAGATACAGAGAGAGATATAGAGAGATACAGAGAGAGATATAGAGAGATACAGAGAGAGATATAGAGAGATACAGAGAGACACAGAGAAACAGAGAGATAGAGAGATACAGAGAGAGATACAGAGAGAGATATAGAGAGATACAGAGAGATACAGAGAGAGATACAGAGAGAGATATAGAGAGATACAGAGAGACACAGAGAAATAGAGAGATACAGAGAGAGATATAGAGAGATACAGAGAAGAGATACAGAGAGATATAGAGAGATACAGAGAGAGATATAGAGAGATACAGAGAGAGATATAGAGAGATACAGAGAGAGATATAGAGAGATACAGAGAGAGATATAGAGAGATACAGAGAGACACAGAGAAATAGAGAGATACAGAGAGAGATATAGAGAGATACAGAGAGAGATATAGAGAGATACAGAGAGACACAGAGAAACAGAGAGATACAGAGAGAGATATAGAGAGAGATATAGAGAGAGATATAGAGAGATACAGACAGAGATATAGAGAGATACAGAGAGAGATAGAGAGAGATACATAGACAGAGACAGAGAGATAGACAGAGACAGAAAAAGACATAGAGATAGACCGAGAGAGAGAGAGACAGAGAGATACAGAAAGAGAGGAGAAAGACAGAGCAATATACAGAGATATATACAGAGAGAGACAGAGACAGACAGAGAGAGAGAGACAGAGAGACAGAAAGACAGTAAGAAACCCGAGTTACAAGGTGTATGGTATTTTTACCCACTAAAGTGAGGTGATTTTTAGTGGGTAAAACTGCCACACACCGTGTAACTCGGGTTTGGAAGATTTTCCCCTACCCTCGATTAAAAAAAACAGAGAGACAAAGAGGCAGAGAGAGAGAGAGAGAGAGAGAGAGAGACAGAGAGAGAGAGAGAGAACGCTTATTTTGGGAAAGCGTCACATAACTCGATAAAAGCCATACGTGATTTCACCCTCGTGGGCCAATTAAAAATTATTGCGAGTGGAGTCTTTCCCAGGGATCGGCCGCCGACGAAATTCTGCGCGATGATTAAATCTCAACCCAAGTAATATATATATATATAAAACCTAGTCTGTTTTGGAATGAGCACAACCCTCCCTCCCCCTCCCCCCGCCACCCCGTCAAAAAAATTTAAAAATTCAATCATATATTTCATCAGGCTGTAGATCATTTCCATGCCCACAAGTCAATAGACGGTTTTCATAAGATAAAGAGGATCAGGTCAGGGGAAGATGATCAGTTCGGTTTTATGAAGAACGTAGGGACAGGAGAGGAGAAGCAGCAATATTGACTATATACGACTAATTTTAGAAGACAGGATAAGAAAAAAACCCGACCCCAACGTTCATGGCATTTGTAGATTTAGAAAAAAAAAAGCGTTTGATAATGTCAACTGGAACACACACACTATTAAGGATTTTGAAGACCACTGTAATAAAATATCGAGAAAGGAGGAGGATTATACACATAACCTCTACAGAAGACAGGGCAGGAGTCATTAGAATAGAAGATAAAGGAAAGCGAGCAAAAAAACAAGAAAGGTGTAAGACAAGGATGCTGCAGTCCACGCTGTTTGACTTATATATATATATATATAGAACAGGCAATGAAGAAATTTTAAAACGGAATATGGAAAATGAATCATACTGCAAGGGGAAAGAAATAAAAATCCTACGGTTCACCCGATGATCCTGTAGTATTAGGGTGAAGTCAGAAGAAGAAAACTTTGAAACCATAATAAATGCCACGAACGTGGTCCTGGGGAAAACACTTCGATATGAGGATTAATAGAGGAGGGGGAAAAACCCACGGCTAATAGACTGTAGTATGCGGGAAAAAAACTGGAATAACAAAGGCTGTTAGATTGGGAAAAAAGGGGATATTTTGAAAGAAGTTAAGGAATTCTGCTAATAACTAGAGTAGGGAAAGCACAGGATAAGCAAGAGAGAGGAAGAGGAATTTTACTTACGGCTAATATAAGCGTGAATATTTGGAAATCGTCGCTATAAAAAAATTGTTGGTAATAAATCGTGGCCTCATAAGGGTCCTAAACGTGGACGATAGGAGTTGAGGAGGAGAAAGGAAAAGAATAGAAACTTTTGAAATGATGTTGTGGTGCTGCTGTAGGAGAATCAAGTGGGTAGTGGATAGAATTACAAACGAACAGAAGAAGAGGGAAGAATGTAGAGGAGGACGATGTTGATTAAGAGAAGGGAATAGATTAATAGGGCCACGGTTTTGAGACATGACGGGTCTTGTAAAATTATCATTAGAAGGGAAGTGAACAGAATAGGGAGATGCCAAGGATGGAATATACTAAGGAGATAAGAGAGGATTTATGGGATTTTCTAGCGTTTTACCGTTGTCCATAAATAATAAAAAAGGAGTCCAGCAAGACTCTGTTTCTTCTCTCCTCATAAAACTAAGTCAATTTTCCGAGTGAATTATTCGCCGCGTTTCCTCGTAAGGCAAGGATGGAATATACTAAGGAGATAAGAGAGGTTTTATGGGATTTTCTACCTGCGCGGAAATGAAAACACTTGCGGAAAATAGGTTTTTTTCCGTGTAAAGGTTGCAACAGACGAGTCTCAAGTCAGGTCTTTTCATGCCCCCCTTTTTTTTTAATAATGACGACCAGACATGTATTGTGTTACTTCTCCAACCCCCCATAATTAACAGAAAATGATGGATTTCTTTCGGACTCTGTAATAATTTATATCTATATTAATGTCTTATTATTCTTTGGATTGTGAAAGGAAATTAAGTATTTAGATGAAGAAATCCCCTTTTTACCGTTTTCCATAAATAGGAGAACTGAAAATAATAATAATAATAAAATGGAGTCCAGCAAGACTCTGTTTTTTTTTCTCTCTCTCTCTCTCTCTTTAATAAAACTAAGTCAATTTTCCGAGTGAATTATTCTCGGCGTTTCCTTCGTAAGCTTAATTTAATTTCCTTGTATTTCCTCGGTCGTGTTTCCTCTTGTGGCCGTTCCAAGAAATTAGGAGACTCCACATCGTAACTTTGAATATAAATTATGCGATGCTGAAGACGAAACAAGTTAAACTTCCTCTTTCACCTCCTCCCTTCTTCTTCCCCCCTTCCCCCTCCCCAACTTCGTGTGTGTGAATATAACGTGATACACCCCTTACGTTGCTTTGTCTAAGGTGAGATATATATATTTCACAATTTTCCCTGTACGACGCGGTTGCAATATTTCACAATTATTATGAAAAAGTTTTCCCCGAGCTTTTGGGGTTTTCCCGGTAAAATGGCGTTGCAAACATTTGTTTTTTTTTCGGAAAATTGTTTGTTTATTCTTTTACTGGCGGAGAGACGTGATTTGGTAAAGATTTTTTTTTTGTGAAATTGAGTAAATAGTTGTTTGGGGGGTTTCCACCACCCCAGAGGGTCAGGTTTCTGTATTTTGCCACCCACGACGTTTCGATTGATGGTGAAGATCTTTTTCCATCTTTTTCAAGTGATTCACTTGATGGTAGAGATCTTTACCCCATCTTTCATCTTCTTATCTTTGTCAAATGATTCGCTTGACAAAGATCTTTCATCTTCCATCTTTGTCAAATGATTCACTTGACAAAGATCTTTCATCTTCCATCTTTGTCAAATGATTCACTTGACAAAGATCTTTCATCTTCTTATCTTTGTCAAATGATTCACTTGACAAAGATCATTCATCTTCCATCTTTGTCAAATGATTCACTTGACAAAGATCTTTCATCTTCCATCTTTGTCAAATGATTCACTTGACAAAGATCTTTCATCTTCCATCTTTGTCAAATGATTCACTTGACAAATATCTTTAACATCTTTCATCTTGTTATCTTTGTCAAATGAATCATTTAACAAAGATCTTTACCATCTTCCATCTTTGTCAAATGATTCACTGCACAAAGATCTTTCATCTTCTTATCTTAGTCAAATGATTCACTTGACAAAGATCATTCATCTTCCATCTTTGAAAACGATTCACTTGACAAAGATCTTTTCCATCTTTCATCTTCTTATCTTTGTCAAATGATTCACTTGACAAAGATCTTTACCATCTTTCATCTTTGTCAAACGATTCGCTGCACAAAGATCTTTCATCTTCCATCTTTGTCAAATGATTCACTTGACAAAGATCTTTTCCATCTTCCATCTTTGTCAAATGATTCACTTGACAAAGAACTTTACCATCTTTCATCTTACATCTTTGTCAAACGATTCGCTTGACAAAGATGGAAGAGATCTTCACCATCGATCGAAACGTCGTGGGTGGCAAAATACAGAATCCTGACCCCGGGTGGTGGAAACCCCAAAGAACTATTTACTCAGAAAATTCACTGGTACCTTGGACTTCTCTTTATATAAAAACTTGCTGTTTACAACCTTTTCAGAAATTGTTGAATATTTTTTTTTGAGGAAAAATCGGATGTAACAATTATTTTATTGTGAAGGAGGAAAAAACCCCTCGGGAAAAGGGTGGGAATATGAACTGAAACGTTGTTTGATTAAAAATAAAAATCTCTCTGGAAAAAAAATAACCAGTCGAAAATTAGTTTTATTTTAATAACTGACGATAATTGATTTAATTATACTCATTTATTAAAGCCGAACTGTTAACGAAAAATACATTTTTTTTTAATTATAGAGAGAAGAATACTGTCGATAAAGAACTAGACGGAAATACGACTGTAAAGAAAAATAAAATGACCAGAGGAGAAATAAATATAGAATATAATTAAACATAGAGACGACAAGTATAAAGACACTAGTTAAAATTCAGTTTTAAAAATCGTGTAATGCATTTAAGTGTTTAGAATGGTTCCTTTTTCAATTTATAAGTTTAAACGGGTCTCAAAAAAATTGAAAATTTATTATTTTTATTATTATTATTATGGTATATTTGCAGTTTCCTTGTAACGATTCCAAACCTTTTCTCCTTGTGAAAAGAAACAGGACATTTTTTTAAGAAAACAATTTTTGATGGTATAATCTTATTTATTAAAGCTAAACTCTTAACGAAAAGAAATACTAAAAAAAATTGTGAATATTAATGAACCAAATATGGCCGATAAAAATCTAGATGGAATATCGAACCTAAATAGAAATAATTAACAACGGAGAAATAGATGGAAATTCGAACCTAAATAGAATATAATTAACAACGGAGAAATAGATGGAAATTCGAACCTAAATAGAATATAATTAACAACGGAGAAATAGATGGAAATTCGAACCTAAATAGAATATAATTAACAACGGAGAAATAGATGGAAATTCGGACCTAGAGAGAATATAATTAACAACGGAGAAATAGATGAAAATTCGAACCTAAATAGAATACATATTTAACAATGGAAAACTAGATGGAAACTCGAGCCTAAATAAAATATATTTAACAATGGAGAAATAGATGGAAAATCGAACCTAAATCGAATAAAATTAACAACGGAGAAATAAATGTAGGTTACAGTGAATTTTTTGAGGGAAATAAAAAATTATAAGGACAGGAAGGACTTGAAATATACTTGAGAAAATTCCGTTTTGTGTTAAACTGTTTTCAACAGTTTCTATTTCGGTTATAAGTTTAAAGATCTCAAAACTAAATTAAAAATTTTATTACAATAAAAAACGGCCCAAATAAGTCAGTATTATCGCTATTTACTTAAAAAAAAAACGACGACGTTTCGGCTCCCTTTTTTGGAGACTTCCTCAGGCGTACTACGAACACAGGATTACAAGAAATTAAATAAAGGGTTTTCTCTGCTACTAAAAAAAAACAACGTAAAATATTCGCTTACTTTTTTGGCCATCTTTGTATTTATTGTAAAAATTTTTTATTTTAAGGTCAGAAAACTATTTTTGTTAAAATGTAATTAGTGTAGAATGTGAAGTTAAACGAATCAATTAATTGAAACCCTTATTTAAACAGTTCCCCTTGTGTGTGTGTGTAACACCATTAACTATCACAAATACAATCCTCGGCTTTCAATCAATGGGGGGGTCAAAGAGTTTGTTTACATGACGTTTCGACAGCAATAATTGTGTTTCAAACAACTTTACCAGAATAACCTTCGCTATTTACCATTAACCTATTCTTTTAATTACAAGTCTATTTTTTTTACTATTTCGTCCTTATTCAAGAGTCGAGATAACTGAGAGCGAAAATGGACGAAACTTCGATTTAATAATATTAAAACGAAAAAATTACGAATTAAAAAATTACCCTAATGTGGAGAAAAATTAATGAAATGCGAATGAAAGTGGAAGTTTGTCTAAACTTTAATAGGCTCATTTGCGGTTGAACTTTTTTTTTTAAAAAGCAAATATTTACTTTTATTCTGTAATCAATTAAATTAATTTAAAAGGACTGGTTCATATAACTACAGTGTTGAAAGCTACTGTGGAGGATATGTGAATTGGACTGAAAAATAAATCGGGTTGTTTAAAGACAAATTATCTAATATTTACATTATGAAGACGCGCAATTTTTTTTTTTGTTTAGAATGTTTAGTTGGTATCTGTAACTGGTTGACAGTGAATAGTTTGGAATAAGAGATAATATTCCTTTTTGTAAGGTTTCCCCAAATGTCTGAGCATTTTTCACGAGAGAAAGATGATGAATGGTGAAGAAGACGATCAGCGAGATGGAGAGTGAAATGTATGATAGACAGTTGCGAAACGTTAAGGGGAAATCTCCAGAGATACTCTGCACGTGTGAATAATGACGGTAAGGGGAAATACAGAGTCTTCACACGTTGTTATATGAGGGGGGAAATGAAGCAACTGTAGTTGAGTGTACAAGTAAATCAGTAGAATTCTATGTTAAGATAAATTTATGTTATATAATTAAATAGAACATTCTGTATTGTTTCCGTATACTATTTATTTTGTTTTTTCGTTACTATATAATGTTTATATTCATCGTAGAGCAGATCCAAGAAGTGTTTTATCCATTGTTTATGCGCGTGTTAATGTAGAGTTAGTGTAGTGTTAATGTAGATTCAGTGTAGTGTTCATGTAGATTTAGTGTAGTGTTCATGTAGATTTAGTGTAGTGTTCATGTAGATTTAGTGTAGTGTTCATGTAGATTTAGTGTAGTGTTCATGTAGATTTAGTGTAGTGTTCATGTAGATTTAGTGTAGTGTTCATGTAGATTTAGTGTAGTGTTCATGTAGATTTAGTGTAGTGTTCATGTAGATTTAGTGTAGTGTTCATGTAGATTTAGTGTAGTGTTCATGTAGATTTAGTGTAGTGTTCGAGTAGATTTAATGTAGTGTTTATGTAGATGTAGAGTCAGTGTAGTGTTCGTGTAGAATCAGTGTAGTGTTCGTGTAGATTTAATGTAGTGTTTGTGTAGATTTAATGTAGTGTTTGTGTAGATTTAATGTAGTGTTTGTGTAGATTTAATGTAGTGTTTGTGTAGATTTAATGTAGTGTTTATGTTGAGTAAGTGTAGTGTTCGTGTAGATTTATTTTGTTTTTGTGTAGATTTAATGTACTGTTCGTGTAGAGCCAGTGTAATGTTCGTGTAGAGCCAGTGTAGTGTTTATGTAGAGTCAGTGTAGTGTTTATGTAGAGTCAGTGTAGTGTTTATCTAGAGTCAGTGTAGTGTTTATCTAGAGTCAGTGTAGTGTTTATCTAGAGTCAGTGTAGTGTTCGTGCAGAATCAGTGTAGTGATCGTGTTAATTTAATGTGGTGTTTTTGTAGAGTCAGTGTAGTGTGCGTGTAAATTTAATGTAGTGGTTATGTGGAGTCAGTGTAGTGTTCGTGTAGATTTAGTGTAGCATTCGTGTAGAATCAGTGAAGTGTTCGTGTAGTCAGTGTATTGTTCGTGTAGTCGATTTATTGTTCGTGTAGAGTAAGTGTAAAGTTCTTGTAGATTTAATGTAGAGTTAATGTGGAGTCAGTGTAGTGTTTATGTAGTGATAGTATAGTTTTCGTTTGGTGTTTTAAAACCTTTAGACTATATCCTATTTATTTTATCTACTTGTTTAATTTAATTTATTATAATAATTATTTATTATTTGTAATGTATGTCGTGTCCTATTTTCTATATCGAGGATTAGCGGAAACAACACTAAATCTTAATCTTAACGTTTTAATTTTGATGAGAAAAAAGGAAGGTGAATGTTTAAAATTATGAAATTGACTTGTTATAAGGGCAGCTTCAAGGGGATATAAAATGTTATGAAATTACCACATGGCCTGACAAACATGGTCACGAAACGTCCGTGGAATTACTTATATTATTTCTTTATCGTTTAGACCTAATTATCTTTTATCCCCCATATTCCGTTGTATCTTTCTTCACCGCCTGTTGAAGAGCCTGAGCTGCCACTTTGTTCTCACTCCTTGCTTGATTTCTGCTTTCTTTCCTTCCTTCCTTCCTCGCCCTCCCACCTTAATTACTGCTGACTGCCTGGCGTATCCATAGGTTATGTATAATAAGACTCCATTTATAGAAATTTTATTCCCAAGTTCATGCCATTTATTACGGTTTGTAATTTAAGTAACAACATTCATTTATCACATAAGATTAAATTTGTCACGTAACGTTCCCTGCCTTCAGACTACTCATATTTTATTTTTTGGTTAAGTTTGATATATTACGGAAGTTTCTTTTATCCTTTTAATATATATTTATACATGTGTGTGTGTGTCTCGTTCCATTAGGAGTTGAGTCACGTACGAGGATGATCCCGACGCGAGACAGACGGCTTAATTTCACATGTCATTCCTGGCGCTCAATTAAACTTGTCTCCTCCTACGCGGTCCTTTTCCTCTCTGGTTCCTTTTCGTCTCTGGCCCCTTTCTGTCTCTGGCCCCTTTCCACTCTGGTATCCTTCCATTCCGCCCCCTTTTTCTCTCTGTCCGCTTTCCCTCACTGGTCACTTTCCATCTCTGACCTCTCTCCCTCTTTAGCCCATTCCCTCTATGGCCCCCTTTTTTTCCTTCTCTGTCCTCTTTTTTTCCCTCTCTCTCTCCTCATTTCTTCTTCTCTGGTCCCTTTCTTTCCTCTCTGGCTCTCTTTTTTCCTCTCCAGGCCCTTTTTTCCTCTGTCCTCCTTTTTTTCTCTCAGACCTCATTTTTTTCTCTCTGTCCTTTTTTTCTCTCTGTCCTCCTTTTTTTCTCTCTGTCCTCCTTTTTTTCTCTCTGTCCTTTTGTTCTCTCTGTCCTCTTTTTTCTCTCTGTCCTCCTTTTTTCTCTCTGTCCTCCTTTTTTTTCTCTGTCCTCCTTTTTTTCTCTCTGTCCTCCTTTTTTTCTCTCTGTCCTCCTTTTTTTCTCTCTGTCCTTTTTTTCTCTCTGCCCTTTTTTTCTCTCTGTCCTTTTTTTCTCTCTGTCCTCCTTTTTTCTCTCTGTCCTCCTTTTTTTCTCTCTGTCCTCCTTTTTTTCTCTCTGTCCTCCTTTTTTTCTCTCTGTCCTCCTTTTTTTCTCTCTGTCCTCCTTTTTTTCTCTCTGACCTCTTTTTTCCTCTCTGTCCTTTTTTTCTCTCTGTCCTCCTTTTTTTCTCTCTGTCCTCCTTTTTTTCTCTCTGTCCTCCTTTTTTTCTCTCTGTCCTCTATTTTCCTCTCTGACCTCTTTTTTCCTCTCTGACCTCTTTTTTCCTCTCTGACCTCTTTTTTCCTCTCTGTCCTTTTTTTACTCTGTCCTCTTTTATACTCTGTCTTCTTTTTTTCCTCTATCCACTTTTCTTCCTCTCTGTCCTCTTTTTCCTCTCGGTCCTCTTTTTCCTCTCTGTTCTCTTTTTTCCTCTCTGTCCAGTTTTTTCCTGTCTGTTCCCTTTTCTTCCTCTCTGTCCTTTTTTTCCCTCTATGTACTCTTTTTCCCCTCTCTCTCCTCTTTTTTTCTACTTCGGCCCCTTTCTTTCCTCTCTGGCCCTTTTTTCCCTCTCTAGGCCCCTTTTGTCCTCTCTGTCCTCTTTTTTTCTATCTGTCCTCTTTTTTCATATCTGTCCCTTTTTTTTCACTGTCCTCTTTTTTTCCCTCTCTGTCTTCATTTTTACCTTTCTGTCCTCGTTTTTCCTCTCTGTCCACTTTTTTCCCTCTCTGTCCTCTTTTTTACCTTTCTGTCCTCTTTTTTACCTTTCTGTCCTCTTTTTTACCTTTCTGTCCTCTTTTTTACCTTTCTGTCCTCTTTTTTAGTTTATGTCCTTTTTTACATCTCTGTTCTCTTTTTTTCCCTCTCTGTCCTTTCTTTGCCTTTTCTCTGTCCTCTTTCTCTGTGTCCTCTTTTCACTGTCCTCTTTTCCTCTCGTCTGTTTCCTCTCTGTCCTTTCTTTGCCTCTTTCTCTGTTTTTTTCCTCTGTTCTTTTTCCTTTTTCCTCTTTTGTGTCCTCTTTTCCTCTCTGTCCTTTGTCCTTGCCTCTTTCCTTTCCTCTCTGTTTTCTTTTTTTCCTCCCTTTTCCCTCTGTGTCCTCTTTTCCTCTGTGTCCTGTTTTCCTCTGTGGTCCCTTTCCTTTGGGATAATCTTTCTATATAATGGGTGTGTGTGTGTTTTCAGATGACTGGTGATCGCCACCCCGACGATGCTCTCACCTCGGCCAGGATAGCAACACCATGAATAACGCCTTCTTGCTCACAATGACAGTTCACTTCGCACTTTGCTTGAACGCAGGTAAAACACCCCCCAGTATCTGTTTAACTTGACCCTCCCTCACCTTATCCCCCATCATCATCGACTCGTGCGCGATTCAAAACAAGCCAAATGTCAAGGATAAACATTGGCAGGCGCAAACGATTTTGACGTCACGAAACAACATGTAATTCGGGCTGCAATTAAGGGCGAGGTAAACACGTTTTGCATAACGAGGGAGGGAAAGAGGGGATAGGGGAGGGAGGGGAAAACCTCGTCTCTCGGTAATATTAATCATGGCATAAAATTGGGGGATTAGAGGGAGACGCAAAATTACACACGGTAAATATTTGAAGAAGAGGAACGTGGATCTCACACGCGCCAAGGGAAAGCAACAAGGACTTTTCCCATAGATGATGAGATAGGGTAACTAACCAGGAAATCCTAAGCAGAACAGGGGGGAACAGAGAAAAATTTGGGAAAAAGAACAGTTTCGAGACACGAAGACTCTTAGCATTTAGAGAAAAGTGAAAAGA
This sequence comes from Eucriotettix oculatus, assembly GCA_034510155.1. Lineage (NCBI taxonomy): Eukaryota > Metazoa > Arthropoda > Insecta > Orthoptera > Tetrigidae > Eucriotettix > Eucriotettix oculatus. The sequence goes on from CM067378.1 coordinate 123,800,040, forward strand.
GAAAAAGGGAAAGGCCAAAGGAATTGGAAATACGCCAAGCAAAGGGACGACGACAGACAATTGAGGCGTGGTTTCTACGTACTAACGAAAGAGCTTGCGCAGGAAGAACAACACTGAGAATAACATTCAAATACAACAGAATAAAAACCGACATTTTTTTATTAATTCACCCCCCAAAAAAATAACAGCCAATAATTTGGAAAATTAAATCTACGTATGCCTTTTGTTTTCTCCCCCCCCTCGTAATTGCAACTGAAAACTCCAATTTTTTTGTTTTTGTTGTTGTTAATATATATTTTTATTTAAAGTACTGAACAAGTCCCGCAATGTGGGGGTCGAAACGTTTTTTTCAACTTGAAGAAAAATTTTTCCATTTCTGACTTTTGGGCCATTATTTATTTTTTTGGGGGGTGTTCTATTTTGAGAAAGTATAAAAAACAAAACAGGTCAGGTCAGGTCAGGTTAATTAAATTACTTTACCCAAGTATTTTTCATCACGTTATTTATTCGGCTTCTTTTTTTCTCTCTCTCATATTACCGTTTATTTTTTTTATTATTATTTTCCCTTTTGCGTCTCTTCACTTTAAAATTACTCTCCACTGTTTCGTTTAAGGGGGAATTACCAACCTCAAAAAAATAAAAAATCAACAATCCCTCTGATGTTGTAATATCTTTGGTCTGATTTTCGTCGTCTGATGTGGAACCTATACTGCTTATTGTATTCCTTTCCGCTGTAAAGGATGGAAAAAAATATATATATATAATTATGCATTTATTTATCTTATCCACGTATATATATATATATATATATTTTTAGAGAATTTTTTACCTAAATATACAGGGCTGAAACGTTATTATCAATTGCCATGTATTATTTTTTTTTCTTTTGAAAATTGAATAAAACTGTGTGAAGAGAAAACAGGAGGAGGTTTTTTTATATATATATATACTAAGAGCATCATACGGTTACTTGAATAATAAATAAAAAAATTGGGCCACTTTTTTTAATCACTTCGCCAAAAAATAAAAAAAATAAAAAAAAATATTTGTTTCACTAAAAAACTACTTGGAACAAGTAGAAAACTAATAATACTTGTGTACCAAACGAATTAATATTTTTGATGCATGGAAAGGAGGGGGGGTTTTTTGGTAACAGAAATAATATAGAGAGACAAAAATAAAAAAAAAAACAACTAAACAATTTAGTAAATTAAAAAATAATATTTTAAAATAATTTTAGAATCAAATCCGCTTAAATTCCTCCTCGGCCTTTAAAAAAATTAACCAGTTAAAAGTAAAAAAGTTTTATTATATGATCTGTAAGGCTTATATTATTATTATTATTATTAATTAATATGGAGACAAAAAAATTTGAATATTCTATTTTATTTCTTATATATATATATATGTTGTTTCCCTCGGCTCAGCTCAGTCATTGCTTGCTTTTTCCCCCCCCTCCTCTTTTTTTTACATGATTTCCGATTTATGAAAGAGAGTCTCTAAATATATTTTCTCTGAAGGATTTCCTGTAAATAAATAACGTCCAGGACTTGTGTAAATTTTTCAACACCTTTTATCAAAAAAAAACGAGGGATCCGTTGCAGTCCTCCTCCAGGGACAAACGAAAATTATCATTCCTTCCTTTCCTCTCCTCCCTCTCCCCTCCATTCCTCCGCCTCCACCCTCCCTCCACCTTCTCACAGTGGACTGAAATAAATATTTCAGTTCGGTCCTTTCAGGTGATGTAAATACGTCAAAGAGAATAGCGAAGGAGGGAAGGGGAGAGAGAGGGAGGGAGAGGGAGAGGAAAGTGTCGAGGAAAAATACATAAATCACCACAGGAACAGCTGGGGAAAGAGGGAGGAAAGAGCTTGCGAATTCACAGTAGGAGTCTCTCTCTCTCTCTCTCTCTCTCTTAGAAGAGTAACTCCCGAATTTCATTGAGACTGAGAGCTTTTTCGCTCGCATAGATTGGAATTCATTTTCCGTCTTTTTCAGGGGAATATTATAATTTATTCTTTTTTAAAAAAAAACATTCTCCGTATAAAGAATTAGCTTTTTTTCAAAGGTTTCATGCCTTGGAATATAGCAACAAAAAAATAAGAATAATAAACAAACTTAAGGATAACGGAGACTGAAATTTTGGTCCAAAAATCTGGAAATAAAATAGAATTTCTAAAAAATTTTTTTTTCATCTCCATATTAATTAATTAATAATAAATATAAGCCTTACAGATCATATACCAAAACTTTTTAATTTTAATTGGTTAATTTTTAAAGGCCGAGGAGGAATTTAAAAGGATTTGATTCTAAATTATTTAAAATATTATTTTTTAATTTACAAAATTGTTTAGTTGTTTTTTATTTTTGTCTCTGTATATTATTTCTGATCCCAAAAAAAACCCTTTTTTCTACAAAATTTTTTGTCTCCATATTAATTAATTAATAATAAATATAAGCCTTACAGATCATATACCAAAACTTTTTAATTTTAATTGGTTAATTTTTAAAGGCCGAGGAGGAATTTAAAAGGATTTGATTCTAAATTATTTAAAATATTATTTTTTAATTTACAAAATTGTTTATTTGCTTTTTATTTTTGTCTCTCTATATTATTTCTGTTACCAAAAAAAACTCCCCCCCCCTTTTCCATGCATCACAAGTAGTAATTAGTTTGGTACACAAGTATTATTAGTTTTCTACTTGTTCCAAGTAGTTTAGGTGAAACAAATATTTTTTATTTTTTTTTATTTTTTGGCGAAGTGATTTAAAAAAAGTGGCCCAATTTTATTTTTTATTCAAGTAACCGTATGATGCTCTTAGTATATAAAAAAAACCTCCTCTTGTTTTCTCTTCACACAGTTTTAATCAATTTTCAAAAGAGAAAAAAAATAATAATACATGGCAATTGATAATAACGGTCAGCCCTGTATATTTAGGTAAAAAAAGGTCAAAATATATTTCAAAGAGGGTGACGCAATGCAAAAATTTTAAAAACTGCCTAATTTGGGAAAGAGTAATAATTTTTCCTTTTATAAATTTTTTTAACTTTGTGTTGGCAACACACACATATGTGTAACAATGTAAATTTTTTTTGGTTTTTATAAACTTTTTATCTCTCGTTGAGAGATTTTGAAAATAATAATTATTTATTATTATTGAAAAAAATAAATAGTTATTATTTTCAAAATATCACATAATAATAATAAATAAATTATTATTTTGAAAATATCTCAAAATAATAAATAAATTATTCTTTTCAAAAAATATCTCAAAATAATAAATAAATTATTCTTTTCAAAAAATATCTCAACTACAGAAAAAATTATTTATTTATTATTTTAAAAATATCTCAAAATAATAAATAAATTATTCTTTTCAAAAAATATCTCAACTACAGAAAAAATTATTTATTATTTTCAAAATGTCTCAAGATAATAAATAAATTATTATATTCTAAATATCTCAAAAACAGAAAAAAATTAATTATTTAATTATTTCCAAATATCTAAAATAATATTAAATTTATTAATAATTAATTATTTTCAAAATATCTCAAAAACAGAAAAAATTATTTATTTATTATTTTCAAAATCTCAAAATAATAAATAAATTAGAGAGAAAGAAAGTGAGAAAGAGAGGGAGAGGGAGAGAGAGAGATAATACGAGGGACACCCAAAGGTCAGCCGTGCAGTCAATCTGGGGAGAAATACCTGCGAGAGAAATATTCACACAGGAAGTTGACTACGGTTTCTGTTCTCTCATTTTTTTTTGGTTAACATGCTACATGAGGCTGATCCTGAAACAGGAAACGGGAATAGTGTAGGAAGGGAACTGAAGAAAAATAAGGGGGGAGGAAGAGGAAGACAGACCAAGGTAGCTAAGGGTAATAGATTAAGGATCCTAGAAATTCAGGGAAAACCTTAGAAAACCTGCCTCGTATCAAAATACTAATGAGAAAAAAATTTACATTCAGGAAACGGCTTGGAGAAAGAAGATAATTTCAGTTCCTCTTATCGGTTAAAATAATAATTCCACTGTCTTAAAATTATTTTTACGTTTCTGTTTGTTTTTTTTCTTTTCATCTCCTCTTGATCCAGTCAATGGTTAACCTATTACAAATGAAGACACACTAATTTTTATTTTTTTTTAAAAAAAAAGAACTCGTCACGCGAACGTTTCAGGAACAAACTCTGACGTATCCGGATCTCACAACTAAATTACAGACGACAAGTGGTGACAGTTTTGCTGCTGTTGTTATTGTTATTATTTTGACAGCTGCTGGGAGAGTACAAAATTTTTTTTTCCATCTCTCTTAATTGAGAAGAGAGGGGAGGGGGAAGGAGAGGAGAAGGGAGAGGGAGAGGAAATATAGTGTATGGAAACGTCAACATCATCATCGGGGGTGGAGGGGAGGGGATTATTTGCCTCTCAATTACGAGTGTGTGACGTCACTTAGCAACGAACGGATGTTTGGCAATGTTACTCTTTTTTTTTTGAAAATTAAAGTTGTCAGTTTAGAGTGCAACACTGTAAAATCCTGCATTAGCCTGTAACTTCCTGTTAAAATGTCATTAATTAAATGGGTGGTGGTGGTGGGGGGAGGAGGAGAGGAGAGTTGTTGAACACGTCACCAATTATTTATCGATATTGCGCGTTCTTTCGGCGTGAAGATTAAAGCGATGGCTTCATCATATAGGGATATTAACACCCACCAAATGTTCCGGCTGTAAAATACACGCGCGACGGGGCAAAGCCTCGATAATGGACGCGAATATTTGAATAGTTTAATTTAAACAGCGGAATTATTAAATTAGTTTTACATGTTATGCGGTATAAAGGGGAACTCAACCGATCCCATGCGATCATGGGACTGGAAATTTTATTTTTCCGCCCCTATTGATTTTCCTCCTTTTTCCCCCACGGCTCTTTATTTACTGTTATAACCTTCCTGGATTATCCATAACCTCTTTAGAAAACACAAAAAGAGGCAACAGTAACAAGATCCAGAAAGGAAAAGCCGTGAAATAACCCTTTAATTACTGTTATAACCTTCCTGGATTATCCATAACCTCTACAGAAAACACACAGAGGCAGCAGTAACAAGATCCAGAAAAGGAAAAGCCGTGAAATAACCCTTTATTTACTGTTATAACCTTCCTGGATTATCCATAACCTCTACAGAAAACACACAGAGGCAGCAGTAACAAGATCCAGAAAGGAAAAGCCGTGAAATAACCCTTTATTTACTGTTATAACCTTCCTGGATTATCCATAACCTCTACAGAAAACACACAGAGGCAGCAGTAACAAGATCCAGAAAGGAAAAGCCGTGAAATAACCCTTTATTTACTGTTATAACCTTCCTGGATTATCCATAACCTCTACAGAACAAACACAGAGGCAGCAGTAACAAGATCCAGAAAGGAAAAGCCGTGAAATAACCCTTTATTTACTGTTATAACCTTCCTGGATTATCCATAACCTCTACAGGAAACACACACAGAGGCAGCAGTAACAAGATCCAGAAAGGAAAAGCCGTGAAATAACCCTTTATTTACTGTTATAACCTTCCTGGATTATCCATAACCTCTACAGAAAACACACAAAGAGGCAGCAGTAACAAGATCCAGAAAGGAAAAGCCGTGAAATAACCCTTTATTTACTGTTATAACCTTCCTGGATTATCCATAACCTCTACAGAACACACACAGAAGCAACAGTAACAAGATCCAGAAAGGAAAAGCCGTGAAATAACCCTTTATTTACTGTTATAACCTTCCTGGATTATCCATAACCTCTACAGAAAACACACAAAGAGGCAGCAGTAACAAGATCCAGAAAGGAAAAGCCGTGAAATAACCCTTTATTTACTGTTATAACCTTCCTGGATTATCCATAACCTCTACAGAAAACACACAGAGGCAGCAGTAACAAGATCCAGAAAGGAAAAGCCGTGAAATAACCCTTTATTTACTGTTATAACCTTCCTAGATTATTCATAACCTCTACAGAACACACACAGAAGCAATAGTAACAAGATCCAGAAAGGAAAAGCCGTGAAATAACCCTTTATTTACTGTTATAACCTTCCTGGATTATCCATAACCTCTACAGAACAAACACACAAAAGAGGCAGCAGTAACAAGATTCAGAAAGGAAAAGCTGTGAAATAACCCTTTATTTACTGTTATAACCTTCCTGGATTATCCATAACCTCTACAGAAAACACACAGAGGCAGCAGTAACAAGATCCAGAAAGGAAAAGCCGTGAAATAACCCTTTATTTACTGTTATAACCTTCCTGGATTATCCATAACCTCTACAGAAAACAAAAGAGGCAGCAGTAACAAAATCCAGAAAAGGAAAAGGCCGTGAAATGATCCTTTAATTAGTTATAACCTTTATTGATTATCCATAACCTCTACAGAAAACACAAAAAAGGCAGCAGTAACAAGATCCAGAAAAGGGAAAGCCGTGAAATAACCCTTTATTTACTGTTATAACCTTCCTGGATTATCCATAACCTCTACAGAACAAACACACAGAGGCAGCAGTAACATGATCAAGAAAAGGAAAAGCCGTGATCAAAAAAAAGTGTAGTTTAGGAAAACAGTGGAATAAATTTCTGATATATCTCTATTTATATACGTTGGTCAGACACGTTATTTACACTTATGTTTTTTTAAAAAATTCCGTTTGCTTACTTATTTCTGTAGGAAATCAGTATTGTGAGTTGAAGTTTCTACCACACGAAAAGGAAGAAAGGATTTGGGTTGTGAAGAGGGTGGACAGGGGTTGTTAAACCAGGTGGAAAGTTGCCTGGAAAAGGAAAAAAACGAAAAAAAAACAACAAAAAAACACCAACAACAAGTGCGACAGACAGACAGACAGACTGTACAGTGACGCCTCGGAGCATAAATATTGTTGCGCTATTTGTCTGCGGTCAGGCGAAATTATAATAAACAACCCTCTATGTGATTCGTACGGGAAATTTATTTTAACCGAAACCGCTAACCAAAATGTCATTTACATTTTCCCCTCCCCTCTCCCTCCCCTCCTCTCCCCTCTCTCTCTCTCCTTCCTTTTCCCCTCTCCACCCCTCACGTCGACGAGAATATATTTATACAATGAAAATGGAGATTTTAATAATTAATAGGAACATTTGGGGAAACTGCGTCAATATATAATTTAATTAACTGTATTCAATTTAAGTCTTTTTACACACACACACGTATATATATATATATATATATTAAATAACGATTCAATAAATTCTAAAAGGAAAAAAGGTGTGTAATGTAGGAAAAAAATTACCGGTTTTCCTTATTTTGATATTTATTTTTTATAAACAGTAATTACCGTCCAAACTTTGTCTTTTTTTATATATTTTTTTAAAAAAATCAAAAAATACTTAAAGAAAAAAAAAGTTTGTAATTGGAAAAATTACCGATTTCCCTTATTTTGATATTTATTTTTATAAACATTAATTACCGTCCAAACTTTTAGTCTTTTTTTATATATTTATTTTAAAATAAACATTCAAAAAATTTTAAAAGGAAAGAAAAGGTGAATAATATAGAAAAAATTACCAATTTCCTTAGTTTGATATTTATTTTTTATAAACAGTAATTACCGTCCAAACTTTTAGTTATATATATATATACATATATATATTTTAAAATAACCATTCAAAAAATTCTAAAAGGCAAAAAAAGGTGTGTAATATAGAAAAAATTACCGATTACCCTTATTTTGATATATTTTTTATAAGCAGTAATTACCGTCCTAACTTTGTCTTATTTTATAGTTTTTTTTAAATAACCATTGAAAAAATTCTAAACGAAAAAAAGGTGGGTAATATTGAAAAAATTACCTATTTCCCTTATTTAGATATTTATTTTTTTTAAAAACAGTAATTACCATCATACTTTAAAATATTTTTTTAATATTTTTTTTTTCAAAAAACATTCAAAAAATTCTAAAAGGCAAAAAAAAGTGTGGGTAATATAGAAAAAATTACCGATTACCCTTATTTTTAAAAAAAATATTTATTTTTTATAAAAAGATTAATTACCGTTATTTTTAGCATTAAAGCCCAAAATTTTAAAAGTTCAATATCTGGTTTAATCCCCGCTTTTGGGGGATTCCCCCTCCCCTCCCCCTCCCCCTCCCCTCCTCCTCCTCCTCCTCGATTGTAATACAGGTAATACAGACTGTGACGTCACTAATTGTGTGGGAATCCTATCACGAGTAGTTTTGAGCGTTACCAAAATAGTTTACAATTGATATAAAAAAAATTGAAGAATAGAATCAATGCCGAGTTGTGTATATTAATTTTCTGATGCAGTATTGCCAATAAAATAATGAAATTTCCCTACTACTGTATTCGGCAAAGAGGCGCGTGGAGGAAAGTAAGGGAATTAAATGTCTGGCATTATTTTGTTGTTGTTTAGTTTTCGTTGTTAAGACGAGGTAAAAATGGCGACTGGTTTTCCTTTTCCTCCTGAGGATGATTGAGACCGTAGGAACTCACATGAATGTTTGTTTTTGTCGTTGCAGACCCAGTGTCCACCCCCGCGCCCACAGCCGCCTCTTACTCGGAGGCAGAGCCGCCCAGTCCCGCCGCCGCCGCCCCCACCACCACCAGCACCGCGGGGTCGGGGGCGGAGGCGGAGGCTTCTACTACGACGACGACTACGACGCCAATGACGCCGCCGCGCCCCAACGCCACCTCCGGAGGTTCAGCAGCAGCCATGGCGCCGCCGCCGCCCACGGGTACCGTCGCCCCTCTCCTCCTGGCCCACATCTTCGACACGCACTCCCCCGTGAACAAGCACCACCACCACGACCACCGCTGGGGGCCGCACTTTGAACACGAAGTCGCCAACGCCACCAACGTCACCGTCCAGGCTGGAGAAACGGCGAACCTCAACTGCAGGATCAGTCTGCTCCAGGACAAGACCGTGAGTCCCTCACACTTCCCTTTAATCTAAAACGCTAATCTATTCTAACCAAGACTTTTCATCATTCCTATATAGTAACCAAATCCAACATCCTCCATCCTTCGCCTCCCTTACTCCTCTTCCCCCCCCTCTAACACTAAGACCCTATTTTCTAAAACGGTGAACTACTCTGAGACAGAATTTTCATTCCTATATAGTAACCACATCATCCAACATCCTCTATCCTCCGCCTCCCACACACTTCCCCCCCTCTAATACTAAGGACTCTACTTTCTCAAAAACCCTAAACTGTTCTGAGTAAGACTTTTCATCATTTCTATATAGTAACCACATCATCCAACATCCTCCATCTTTTGCCTCCTTCACACTTCCCTTTAATCTAAAACGCTAATCTATTCTAAGCAAGACTTTTCATCATTCCTATATAGTAACCAAATCCAACATCCTCTATCCTTCGCCTCTCTGTGTCTCTTCCAACCCTAAACACTTCCCTCTAATACTAAGACCTTACTTTCTCGAAACGTTGAACTATCCTGAGCAAGACTTTTCATCATTTCTAAACAGTAACCACATCCAACATCCTCCATCCTTCGCCTCCCTCTATCTGTTTTAATCCTACACACTTCCCTCCAATACTAAGGACCCTACTAATTCAATACATGGAAACCACATCCATCAACCTCCATCCTTCGCCTCCCTCTGTCTCTTCTAACCCCACACACTTCCCCCTCTAATAATAAGACCCAACTATCTCAAAAAGCTGAACTACTCTGAGCAAGACTTTTCATCATTCCTACATAATAACCACATCCAACATCCTCCATCCTTCGCCTCCCTCTATCTGTTTTAATCCTAAATACTTCCCTTTAATACTAAGGACCCTACTTTCACAACTGAACTATTTTGAGCAAGACTTTTCATTTCTACATAGTAACCACATCATCCAACATCCTCTATCCTCCGCCTCCCACACACTTCCCCCCCTCTAATACTAAGGACTCTACTTTCTCAAAAACCCTAAACTGTTCTGAGTAAGATTTTTCATCATTCCTACATAGTAACCACATCATCCAACATCCTCCATCTTTTGCCTCCTTCACACTTCCCTTTAATCTAAAACGCTAATCTATTCTAAGCAAGACTTTTCATCATTCCTATATAGTAACCAAATCCAACATCCTCTATCCTTCGCCTCTCTGTGTCTCTTCCAACCCTAAACACTTCCCTCTAATACTAAGACCTTACTTTCTCGAAACGTTGAACTATCCTGAGCAAGACTTTTCATCATTTCTAAACAGTAACCACATCCAACATCCTCCATCCTTCGCCTCCCTCTATCTGTTTTAATCCTACACACTTCCCTCCTCCAATACTAAGAACCCTACTTTCTCAAAACACATCCAACATCCTCCATCCTTCGCCTCCCACACACACTTCCGTCTAATACTAAGATCCTATTTTCTCTAACGCTGAACTATTCTGAGCAAGAATTTTAATCATTTATACATAAGATCCAACCACCTTCCATCCTTGGCCTCCCTCACACTTTCCTCGTTTACTAAGGACCCTACTAATTCAATACATGGAAACCACATCCATCAACCTCCATCCTTCGCCTCCCTCTGTCTCTTCTAACCCCACACACTTCCCCCTCTAATAATAAGACCCAACTATCTCAAAAAGCTGAACTACTCTGAGCAAGACTTTTCATCATTCCTACATAATAACCACATCCAACATCCTCCATCCTTCGCCTCCCTCTATCTGTTCTAACCCCATACACTTCCCTTTAATACTAAGGACCCTACTTTCACAACTGAACTATTTTGAGCAAGACTTTTCATTTCTACATAGTAACCATATCCAACATCCTCCATCCTTCGCCTCCCTCTATCTGTTTTAATCCTACACACTTCCCTCCTCCAATACTAAGGACCCTACTTTCTCAAAACACATCCAACATCCTCCATCCTTCGCCTCCCACACACACTTCCGTCTAATACTAAGATCCTATTTTCTCTAACGCTGAACTATTCTGAGCAAGAATTTTAATCATTTATACATAAGATCCAACCAACCTTCCATCCTTGGCCTCCCTCACACTTTCCTCGTTTACTAAGGACCCTACTTTCTCAAAAACCCTAAACTAATCTGAGCAAGACTTTTCACCATTCCTACATAGTAGCCAAAATCCAAAATGTTCCATCCTTCGCCTCCCTCTGTCTCTGTTGTAACCCCAGACACACACTTCCCCCTCTAATATTAGACCCCAACTTTCTCAAAACGTAGCCCTTTCAAATTCCTCCAAATACTTCTCTTTCCCCCCCCCTTTCCCTATCCCGCCTAAAAACTTCCTGTTTACTTACTTACCCTATTCATCCTACTCATCCTCCCCTAGTACCACATTTTATTAACATGGCCTTAAATATGTCCTGTTAGTCAATGAACCTTTTCCAGAAACGTCATTTCTAAGTTGAATATAACTTTTTCTATGTTTTTTCCTCCCCTTTCCCCCTCCTCCCCCACAAAAAAACATCAAAATCCTTTGTTCTAAAATTCTAAAATTAAAATTTTTATTATTTTCCCACTGTTCTAACATATATATTCACTTCGTAATACAATTATTTTTTTTGAGATTACGCTACACGGTTAAACTAAATACTGTGTCATATGAAAAGAAAAAATATATATAATTAAAAAATGAGGGTTAATTAAAGTATGTGTCTGTGTGAGTTTTTTTTAAAAAAAAAACTCTTTGAAATTAGTTCCATAAATTTATTTATTCTAGGTGCAGTTCAGGGATAGTAAGAGAAAAAAAAAGGAATGAATCGAGTGCGAGAAAAAAGCAAAACAAAATATATATATATACATATATTGCAAAGAGAAAAGTTAAAGTAAGTTGTAGGAAGAAAAGCAAAGTAGTAGAATACAGAATTAGAAAGGATATGCTGGATAATACGTTTAGAAATGGTTTCCAAAAAAAAAAAAAACTGGTATCATCAGCATATCCTTTGGGCAAATCTGTGTTTTGATTAAATGTGCCTCATAGTTTGAATGACTGTTATTTGCTGCGGCAGTGTTTATATATATGTATATATGTTGTCCGTGTGTGCCAGCTTTGACTTTACTGCATAATGGTTCCCGGGTTTCTTTTCTTTCCCTTTCTTTTCCCTTTTCCTTTTAAACCTGGAAAGAATGACGGCAACGTTTAGTGGCTTAATTTAATGTTTTTTTTTGTGTTTGTTGTTTTCAACATGAAAAACCTGATTAAAAAAGGGGGAATAATACTAATATATATATATATATGTTGTATTCGTGACCGCTTTGAATTTACTGCCTAATGGTTCCCGGTTTCTTTTCTTTTCTTTTCAACCTGGATAGAATGTTTTCTTGTGGTTGTTGTTTCTCTTTACCAAACATGAAAATCCAGATAAAAAGGGGGGAATAATACTAATATATATATATATGTTGTCTGCGTGCCCGCTTTGACTTTACTGCTTAATGGTCCGCGGTTTCTTTTTCTTTCCTTTTTTTCCCTTTTCCTTTTGAACCTGGAAAGAATGACGGCAACGTTTAGTGGCATAATTTTTCCAAACATGAAAAACCAGATTAAAAATGGGGGAATAATACTAATATATATATATGGCGCTTCAAATAGTTTCCATTGTGCCAATAAATTGAGAACTTCTAAAGCGCTGCTTAATTTATCTTTAATCCTCTTTTTTCCCCCCTTTTAAAACGCTTAGTGTGCTGCTTTATTTAATGTTTTTTTTTCTTTTTGCTGTTTTTCATTGTCCTTCTAATTAGGCTAATTTATGCTGCCTTATTAGTCAGTATATAAAAATAAGGTTTATTTTTGAGTGTTGTTGTTCACCTTTTACCTTTACGTATAAACAATTACTAGGCGTGCGATTTACCTGAAGAAGAAGAAGAAGAAAATTTTTTTAAAAATTATTTATTTGAACCGACCCAATAAATTTATTCACAGTAAAAGAAAAATGATAAAACCTTTCGGTTTTTTTTCTCAATAAGGTGTTTTTTTTAAAACAAAATAATAATTATAATATCCACACACAAAAGTTTTCTTTCTTTTCACCCTCTTTCCGAATGTTTCAACACCTTATTTTTAAAGTTTCAGGGTAGCCCGAAATCCTTAAAATCCGGGGTAGACAAACAGGGAGGGAATTTCCCCACCCCCCATCGACTTTCCTCTCAGCTTTTGACGGATGAAATCGTTCCCCGGCAGGTGTTTTTAAAGCAGCAGCTTGATAAGCGGGGGGATTGTAGTAGTCTTGAGATTTCCACCGCGGGGCTAAGTAATGAAGGAAGGAGGGAGAAGAGGGAGAGAAAAATAGAGAAAGAAAAAAGGGAAAAAAAAGAAAACAAAAGGAAAGGAGTCTTATTCCCCCTCCCTCCCTCCTCCACGTGACAGCCATTGTCACTTCTCCAGTGTCACAACTTTATTAAACTTTGATCCAAAAAAAAAAAATTCCAGATTACCGCCGGAAGCAGCAGCAGCAGAGTCAGCAAATGAAACAACTCGTGTTTAATTTCCAGAGTTCTGATTGGGAAACACACAATTATGAGTTAACTGGAGAGAAAAAGGGGGTGGGGGGTGGGTTTTTTCCCCTCCTTCCAACTACCACCACCACCAAGGGAGCGAGCAATTGTCTAAAACAAATACACACACACACACACACACTGACCACCGACTAATTGCGTTAATGCACCTGCCCGTGTAATTAAAATTTAACTCGGTAAGTAAATAAAGCTGCCAACATGCCAGAAACAATTTAATAAAATCAAAATAATAATAATAATAAGGGCGCGGGAAACGTTTCGTTAATTAAGCTTCGCACCGAATAACCTTTGTGGCACCTGAGGCGCTTCCGACAAGGGACGAAAATCCCGTCCTTACTGCTTCATTTTAAAATTATTTAGAAGATAGACAAGAATGGAAAAAATGTCAACCGGACCAGGGAATCGAACCCAGGACCTTGCGATATCCGGCCGGGCGGGTGCTCCTACCAACTGAGCTAATCCGAGTCGACGTCCCAGGACCGACTTAACACCTCTCCATTCCGTAAACCTAAGCTAGGCTCACCTACCTACCTACCAATTCACTAATCACAATCCTCACGTCCTAATTCTAGGAAATACGTGAAGATGGACATTGCGTAAACTGATCATAGGTGCATTGAATTCTATGCTAAATTAGTGGGAATGCTCAATTTCATATAGTTAATTTTTTAGAAGATGGACAAGAATGGAAAAATGTCAACCGAACCAGGGAATCGAACCCTAGAATTAGGACGTGAGGATTGTGATTAGTGAATTGGTAGGTAGGTGAGCCTAGCTTAGGTTTACGGAATGGAGAGGTGTTAAGTCGGTCCTGGGACTTCGACTCGGATTAGCTCAGTTGGTAGGAGCACCCGCCCGGCTGGATATCGCAAGGTCCTGGGTTCGATTCCCTGGTCCGGTTGACATTTTTTCCATTCTTGTCAATCTTCTAAAACATTAACTATATGAAATTGAGCATTCCCACTAATTTAAAATTATTTTGGACAACTGTTATTATTTTTGTCCCTCCTCTTTATGTCCTTCAATTTTAAATTGTATCATTTTGTATATATGTTTGTAGTGTTAGAGTAGATGGTGATGATGATGATGTTTGTTGTAAGGTGTCGTGGGTTCGACGCTCCGGCCAGGACTCTGGCGACATGCAGCTGCTGACCGTGGGTGTTCACACGTACAGCGGGGACGAAAGGTACACAGTGCAGTTCCAGTATCCAAACAACTGGCGTCTGCAGGTGAGGGACGCGTCCCGGGGCGACGCCGGCCTCTACGAGTGTCAGGTGTCGACGCACCCTCCAAGGGCCACGCAGTACTTCCTCCACGTCAACGGTCAGTTCCATTCTTGTTGCTAAATATCAATTTTTGATCCGTTTCAAGCTAAATTACAATCAAATTTATGTATTAAAGTACGAGGTGAGTGGCATGTGTAAATTCCTCTCGGGTAAACATCAGGTCCAGTGAGAATTTACTGAATAGAGATTCTGGATTCCAAATTTGAGCCTGGCTGCTGCTTGGAAGGAACCCATTGTTTCACCGGAGGAACGACGCGGGGCTGAGTCACGGGGAGACTAGAGCATGAACAAGCAAGTGGACCAATGGGAGACTAGAGCATGAACAGGCAAGTGGACCAATGGGAGACTAGAGCATGAACAGGCAAGTGGACCAACGGGAGACTAGAGCATGAACATGCAAGTGGACCAATGGGAGACTAGAGCATGAACAAGCAAGTGGACCAATGGGAGACTAGAGCATGAACAAGCAAGTGGACCAATGGGAGACTAGAGCATGAACAAGCAAGTGGACCAATGGGAGACTAGAGCATGAACAGGCAAGTGGACCAACGGGAGACTAGAGCATGAACAAGCAAGTGGACCAATGGGAGACTAGAGCATGAACAAGCAAGTGGACCAATGGGAGACTAGAGCATGAACAAGCAAGTGGACCAATGGGAGACTAGAGCATGAACAAGCAAGTGGACCAATGGGAGACTAGAGCATGAACAAGCAAGTGGACCAACGGGAGACTAGAGCATGAACAGGCAAGTGGACCAATGGGAGACTAGAGCATGAACAAGCAAGTGGACCAATGGGAGACTAGAGCATGAACAAGCAAGTGGACACAATGGGAGACTAGAGCATGAACAATCAAGTGGACCAAACGGGAGACTAGAGCATGAACATGCAAGTGGACCAATGGGAGACATCTTGCCAATCACAGGCGGTCTGTGCTTACCGATTGAATTTGACACTTCAGTGACTGAAGATGATGGCCAGAGCAAGCCATCGAAACGTAACTGTTAATCTCTCTTTGACTCCGGTTGGAAAACCCCGAGAGGAATTTATACAAATTTTTGTATGTACAAAGTTTTTTTCTTTCTTTCTCGGCCTTCCAAACCGGGTGAAAACGCAGCAGTTCCACGATGTTTCGGCAGCTGTCATTGCTACCATCTTTACCAGAAGAACAACAACTGCTTTGTTTTTACCCGGTTTGGAAGCCCGAGAAAGAAAAAAAAACTTTGTACATTACTTATACCGGGAAAAACCATTCACTCGATCAAATTTGTGTATCATTAGTTTTATTATCGGACAGATTTAGAAATAGAAAAATTGCATAACCCTACATAAGTCAAAATATTATACATATTGTCACGTTTCTCAATGGTCGTGAAATTCAACAACAACAACACACGCAAAACACACATAAGTAGAAGTTATATGCGTTTATTTAGATTTATTGTTGTTTCCATTAGTCATCCTCGATTGAGGAAAATAGGATGGATACGTCATAAATTAAAAATTAACAAAATAAAGTACATAAATAAAAGACAAATAATCTTAAAATAAATTAATAAAAGGAAATGTTCTTATTTATTATGACGTCATGAGGTACCACAACAACAATTCTCTAAATATATAATTGACTTTTTCTTTATGAATGTGCCTATGTATTATGACGTCATGAGGTAGGAAGGAGGGCATCAAATGGCAATTTTTTTCAAAAATTTGGCCTTTATCGTTTTTGGTTTAATCAGGGGCTGAGAAAGAGATTAATTACTGTCGAATTAAGTACTGTAGCGGACTAATGTAAATGAATTCCCAAATTTCGCTCGGACACTCAGCTAGGATCTAATAGAATTGATGAAAATAAAAATAAAAACATGGAAAATTTCGGGCAATGAGAATATTTCTCCTATGGTAATTTAGGTTATTTATTTCTTTACAATTCTGTAAATTGAAGGTGTTGTTCGCATTCCGACTCGCCTTTTCCCTTGCGTCTCCTCCTCTGGAGCTCTGAAATGTCTGCAAAGTTGGAGGAGGAGGGAATTGGGGAAGAGGCTTAGAGCTTTTCCTCCTCCTAAATAGAATTGAGAGGAACCTTCCCTCGCCCTCTTGCAGTATAAAGCCCAGTGTCGCCCTGACGCAAGGAGGTAATCGCATTCGGCCGCCGCCCCCCGAGTCTAATGTCCAGCTCTGGAAACTGCATTACAATAATCTCATCTGTTTTAACACGGCCATCGATG
>CM067379.1:5000-41382 GCA_034510155.1 Eucriotettix oculatus
ACAATAACGACAACGAATTTTCGGGATTTTTTTTTGTTTTCATGTGGCCAAAATTCAAAGACTAAAAGCTGCTGATGACGGAAAATGAATAATCCCTCCCGAAATTTGGGGTGGGAGGGGGGCGGCGACATTATTTATTTATCTGTATGTGACTTCCATAGTCTTAATTAGCGGGTGTCTTTAAGTTTTATTATGAGCTTTAGAAGATTTTTGGGGTGGGTGAGGTTTTCCACCCTTTAATAATTACCCTTCGCTGATGATTTGAGATTCATGTTTCGCTTTTCTCTCCTACTGGAATATTTCTCTTTATGGTTTTAATACCAGATTTTTGTGGAGTATTTTTCAGTATATTTTCCCCTCCCACTCCTCCTCCCCCCTATAAAAAAAAGGAAAATTAGCTTGGAGTGGACATTTTGGTTGGGTTTCTGAAGCCTCCTCCTCCTCCTCCCAAAAAAAAAACTATTTTACAAGGGCGGAATAGAATAGAAAAATTTAATAACAAGGTTTGCCAACGGAAAAAATTTAATGAGAGTTGTAAATAATAGAGTGCGTGACGTTGGTACTAGTGGTCCAGAGGGATCTCGCAGACGTAAGGCTTCTCGTCGTCACAGTTGTAGTCGGCCAGGATCCCAGCCTCGTGCAGACCCACGCAGTCCTCACCCTCGGGGTTCTCCTGGTTGGGTTCCCCGCTGCCCCAGTTCTGGAACTCCAGCGACGACAGCGGCTTACCTGAGGCGGGAAGAAAAAAAAAGGAAAAATAAATAAGAAAAAATTAAAGGTAACAATAAAAAACCAATAAGTAAAAATAAAGCAAGTAAAAAAATAGGAAGGAAATAAATATTATATAAAAAACAGGAAAAATAAATAAGAAAAAATTAAAGGTAACAATAAAAAACCAATAAGTAAAAATAAAGCAAGTAAAAAATAAGAAAAATTGGAAGGATATAAAAATTATATAAAAAACAGGTAAAAAAATAAGAAAAAATTAAAGGTAACAATAAAAACCAATACGTAAAAATAAAGTAAGTAAAAAATAGGAAGGAAATAAATATTATATAAAAAACAGGAAAAATAAACAAGAAAATATTGAAGGTAACAATTAAAAACCAATAAGTAAAAATAAAGCAAGTAAAAAAATAATTAATATTGGAAGGAAATAAAAATTAAATAAAAAACAGGAAAAATAAATAAGAAAATATTAAACGTAACAATAAAAACAAATAAGTAAAAATTAAGCAAGTAAAAAATAAGAAAAATTGGAAGGAAATAAATAGTATATAAAACAGGAAAAATAAATAAGAAAAAATTAAAGGTAACTGTAAAAAAACTAATAAATAAAAATAAAGCAAGTAAAAAAATAAGAAAAATTGGAAGGAAATAAATATTATATAAAAAAACAAGAGGGGAAAAATTGAGGAAACGGTTAAATAGAAATAAAAGCGGGGAGAGGGGAGAGAGAAGAACTGTTGAACGAGGAGACAGAGGTTAAAAAGGCTCAAAGACGATAAAGAAAGAGGGAGAACTGTGGAATGAGGGAACCTGAATGAGGAAGCGGAGGATAAAAAGACACAAAGAAGATAACTGGGAGAAGGAGACCATCATACGAGGAAAAGCAAAAAATAAGACAGCATTGCTGGTCGCCAGGAGAAGGACGGGAAAAGTTGAAGAGAGGCGAGACGAGGGATTGTCTTGTCCCCTACATTGCAGATATAGTAAAAGAGGAGGTAGAGACCAGTTTTGGTGACGTAGTTGATGAAGAGGCAGAAAGACGATAGCTAGGAAAAGGAGACAGAGACCAGTTTTGGTGACGTAGTTGATGGACAGGCACAAAGACGATAACTAGGAGAAGGAAGGAGACGAGAGGAGGTAGAGACCAGTTTTTGTGACGTAGTTGATGACGATAACTAGGAGAAGGAGACGGGAGAAGGACGGGGAAGAGAGGCGAACAGATGAGTTTTGGTGACGTAGTTCCTTCCTCGTTGATGAAAAGGCACAAAGACGATAACTAGGAGAAGGAGACGAGAGGAGGTAGAGACCAGTTTTGGTGACGTAGTTGATGAAGAGGCGCAAAGACGATAACTAGGAGAGAGATGAGAGGAGACAGAGACCAGTTTTGGTGACGTAGTTGATGAAAAGGCACAAAGACGATAACTAGGAGAAGGAGAGAGATGAGGGAGACCAGTTTTGGTGACGTAGTTGATGAAAAGGCACAAAGACGATAACTAGGAGGAGATGAGAGAGACCAGTTTTGGTGACGTAGTTGATGAAGAGGCGCAAAGACGATAACTAGAAGAAGGAGACAGGAGACAGAGACCAGTTTTGGTGACGTAGTTGATGAACAGGCACAAAGACGATAACTAGGAGAAGGAAGGAGACAGAGACCAGTTTTGGTGACGTAGTTGATGAACAGGCACAAAGACGATAACTAGGAGACGAGAGGAGACAGAGACCAGTTTTGGTGACGTAGTTGATGAACAGGCACAAAGACGATAGCTAGGAGAAGGAGAGAGACCAGTTTTGGTGACGTAGTTGATGAAGAGGCACAAAGACGATAGCTAGGAGAAGACAGAGACCAGTTTTGGTGACGTAGTTGATGAAGAGAGCACCAAAGACGATAACTAGGAGATGAGATGAGAGAGAGACCAGTTTTGGTGACGTAGTTGCCCTCCTCCTTGATGTCCGAGATGCCGACCCAGGCGTCGTGCACCCTCGGGTCCTTGTCGTAGAGCCTGAGCAAGAGGTGGGCCTCGTCGTAGGTGTCGGGCACGCAGAGGAAGCCTCCGTCCCTCTCGCAGCGCCTCTTGGCCGCCTTGAAGGTGGCCGGCAGCTGGTACAGCTTGTAGAAGCCGAAGCCCTCCGCGTACTGGTAGCCCCGGGGCACGTGGCTGAGGTTCCTCTTGCAGATGAAAGCCTGTCTGGAGGAGCACGACTCGTCGTTGAGCTCGCCACCGTCCGTCAGCGTCGCGCAGTCCTCGTCACCGTAGTTGTCGGGTTGGCCGCTCTTCCACTTGTCGAAGGTCAGCGGCGCTCCTGGGGGGAGGGAACAAACAAACAACCGTGTCAGCGGCCTCTGGAAGGGAGGACGTGACTCCTCCAGACTCCAGGCTCACTCACCTTGCGAGGTGACAAACTTGCCCTCCTCGGCTATGTCGTTGATGCCGACGAAGGCTTGTCGCGCCGTGGGGTTGTCCTTGAAGAGGGGCGGCGCGACGAGTCGGACCTCCTCCGCCCACTCCGGCACCCAGAGTCCGCCGCCCTCCTGCTCGCAGAAGTGGGCGGCGCCGGCGTAGTCCTTCACAGCGCGGTGCAGCTTGTACAGGCCGAACCCTTCCACGTAGCTGTAGCCTCGGGGCACGTTACCAGCGACCTCTGGCAAAACACGGAGACACTCATGGGTAACCCCTTATAGGCGAATCAGATGCGTGGCAACTAACCTGGAATTTCTAAGCGGAATAAGAGAATGGAGGGACTTTGAAGGGGATAGACCACCTTTTATGACACCAGGGTCTTCTAAACTTACCATCAGATGACGGAGATTAGATGGGTTCTGGTAGTTTTTACACAAGACCCTGGTCTATCCCCTTCAAAGTTCCTCCATTCTCTCTTCCCCTATTCTGTTTACAACTTCCTGGTCAGTTACCCCCATATCCTTTCATCCCATACTCCTATAGCACCAATTTTCTAAAGCCTTCTTTGATCCATGACGCTAACTTATCTTCTTGCTCAAGTCTTCTTTTTTTTTCTTCATTTTCATAACAACAAGCACATCCTCCCCCCTAATCTGCTTAGCGTATTCCATCATTAGCCTCCCTCTTCTGCTTTTAACCGTACACACACACACACACACACACTTCCCTCCTAATGCTAATTTTACAAGAGACTCTCTCGTCGTCGTGTCTTAAAACGTGGGGCCTCTATTAATCATATCCCTTCCCTTAGTCAACGTCCTCCATATTGTTCGCTGTTTCCCCCCTCTCCTCACCTATTCTGTTTAGAATTTACTCGTTTTGTGATTCTATCCACCTCGTCCATCCATCTCATTCTCCTACAGCACCACCAAATTTCAAAGGCCTTCTATTCTTTTCCTTTCCCCCAACTCCTATCGCACCTCCCCTCATATAACAACGTAACGCTCCATTACGAAAAAAAAAAAATTTTTTTTTAGCGACGTTTTCCTAATATTCACACTAATATTACCCTTGGTAAGTAAATTCCTCTTTTTCGCGGAAAGCCTTCATTGCCTGTGCTGTTCTATCCTACTCTTTATCTCTATTATACTCCTACCATCCCTACCTAGTTCTTTAACCTCCTTCAAAATGTCCCTTCTTCCCAGTCTAACAGCCTTTGTTATTCCGCTGTTTCCCCATAACTCTACACTCCATCACCTTGGTTTTTCCCCCCTCTCTCTATTAATCCTCGCGTTGAACTCTCTCTCTCTCTCTCTCTCTCTCTCTCTCTCTCTCTCTCTCTCTCTCTCCAGGACCCACGTAAATGCCATTTATTATGGTTTCCCCTTATATTATCCCGCGCGGGCCGAATAAAAAAACTTCTCCGGGGTTATATAATTAGTAAAGTACGACAGAAAAAAAAAATTCCCGACAGGAGCGGGAATTTAGAATAAATACTGTATATTAAACGGCTACAGCGAAAGATAAGAATCTGAATTAAAGGATTTAGGGGGGTACAAAAAAAATCCTGAATAGGAACCTGGAATTTAGAAGCCCTAATTTGAAAGCTAAGAAATCAAATTCAAAAAGATTCGGGGTACAAAAACGAACTTAGAATAGATCCTAAAAGCAAGTTCTACAGCGAAAGGTAAGAAACCGAATTAAAGGCTTCGACTACACAAATCCTGACAGAAAAAAAAGGAATTATCGTAAGAGAAGCTGCAATTTTTTTAATTGAAGAAAAATCTGAAAAGGTCTCAAAAGTTAAGGGACGAAACGTCTCACTCAGTTCAAATTAAATTCTTTTAATTTCTGTATTTTATTTTTGGTCTGTTCTTTGCAATTTTATTTAGAATTTTAATCACTTATTTTTTTTCCTTTTCGGCTTTACTTTTAGCGTTTGGTTTGCTTTCTATTTATTGCGATCCATCTTCGTTCCTTTTATTATAGAGGGGTTTTTTTTCACCTTATTCCTCTGAGCGTTTCAATTCTCTTATAATTATTTTTTTTGTTGTAATCCTCACTCAGACACTTGAATGTTAAATTCTGAATGTTGTTATATTAATTTGTTTTTTTTAATTGAAAAGAAAAATCTGAAAAAGTCTCAGTAGTTGGGGACGAAACGTCTCACTCAGTTCAAATTAAATTCTTTTAATTTCTGAATTTTATTTTTGGTCTGTTCTTTGTATTTTTATTTAGAATTTTAATCACTTATTTTTTTTCCTTTCAGGCTTTAGTTTTAGCGTTTGGTTTGCTTTCTATTTATTGCGATCCATAGCAATCCTTAGATTTCAGTCCTACAGTGAAAGATAATAAATCAAATTAAAAGAATGGCTTAGAAAAATCCTGACAGGAGGACGAACTTAGAATAGATCCTAAAAGCAAGGTCTACAGGAAAAGGTAGGAAACCGAATTAAAGGTTTGGACCACAAAAAATCCTGACAGGTAACAGAAGCGACAATCGAGGGAAAAAAAACAATCCTTAGAACAAAAACTAGACAGTGAAAGATAAGAAACCAAATTAAAAGATTCGGGCACAAAAATCGGAGCAGGAATTTAGAAGAAATCCTTACGATCAAGCACTACAGCGAAAGATAAGAATCTGAATCAAAGGATTTAGGGGGGGTACAAAAAAAATCTTGAATAGGAACCTGGAATTTAGGATCCCTAATTTGAAAGCTAAGAAATCAAATTAAAAGATTCGGGGTACAAAAACGAACTTAGAATAGATCCTAAAAGCAAGTTCTACAGCGAAAGGTAAGAAAACCGAATTAAAGGTTTGGACTACAAAAATCCTGAAAGGAAACGGAATCGGCAATCGAGAAAAGAAAAATCCTTAGAACAAAAACTAGACAGTGAAGATAAGGAACCAAATTAAAAGATTGTGGTAGAAAAACCCGAGCAGGAATTTAGAAGAAATCCTTACGATCACTCACTACAGGGAAAGATAAGAATCTGAATTAAAGGATTTGGGGGGGTACAAAAAAAATCCTGAATAGGAACCTGGAATTTAGAAGCCCTAATTTGAAAGCTAAGAAACCAAATTAAAAGATCGCGGGGTACAAAAATCCTGACAGGAATACGAACTTAGAATAGATCCTAAAAGCAAGTTCTACAGCGAAAGGTAAGAAAACCGAATTAAAGGCTTCGACTACACAAATTCAGACAGAAAAAAAAGGAAGGATCGTAAGAGAAGCCGCAATTTAGAAAAAAAAATCCCTCACCTCCAAACGTAACAGAAACCAAATTAAAAGATTAGGGTACAAAAAATCTTAGCAGGAGCAGGAAATTAGAATAAGTCCTTCAGATCAAACGAAGCATACGAGAATCTGAACTAAAGGATTTGGGAACTAAAGTCGCAACAGGAGCGGAAAATTGGGAAGCAATCCTTAGATCTCAGTCCTACAGTGAAAGACAATAAATCAAATTTAAGAGATTGGGGTAAAAAAAAATATTCTGACTGGACTACGATTTTACAATAAAACCTAAAACCAAGGTCTACAGCGAAAAGGTAAGAAACCGAATTAAAGGTTTGGACTACAAAAATCCTGACAGGTAACAGAAGTGACAATCGAGAAAAAAAACAATCCTTAGAACAAAAACTAGACAGTGAAAAATATAAGAATCTGAAAAAAGGATTGGGGGGTAAAAAAAAATCCTGAATAGGAACCTGGAATTTAGAAGCCCTAATTTGAAAGCTAAGAAATCAAATTAAAATATTCGAGGTACAAAAACGGACTTAGAATAGATCCTAAAAGCAAGTTCTACGTCGGAAGGTAGGAACCCGAAATAAAGGCTTCGACTACACAAATTCTGACAGAAAAAAAAAGGAAGGATCGTAAGAGAAGCTGAAATTTTTTTAATTGAAGAAAATTCTGAAAAGGTCTCAAAAGTTGGGGACGAAACGTCTCACTCAGTTCAAATTAAATTCTTTTAATTTCTGTATTTTATTTTTGGTCTGTTCTTTGTATTTTTATTTAGAATTTTAATCACTTATTTTTTTTCCTTTTCGGCTTTAGTTTTAGCGTTTGGTTTGCTTTCTATTTATTGCGATCCATCTTCGTTTCTTTTATTATAGAGGGGTTTTTTTTCACCTTATTCCTCTGAGCGTTTCAATTCTCTTATAATTATTTTTTTTGTTGTAATCCTCACTCAGACACTTGAATGTTAAATTCTAAATGTTGTTATATTAATTTGTTTTTTTAATTAGAGAAAAACCTGAAAAAGTCTCAGTAGTTGGGGACGAAACGTCTCACTCAGTTCAAATTAAATTCTTTTAATTTCTGTATTTTATTTTTCGTCTGTTCTTTGTATTTTTATTTACAATTTTAATCAATTATTTCTTTTCTTTTTTCGGCTTTAGTTTTAGCGTTTGCTTTGCTTTCTATTTATTGCTATCCATAGCAATCCTTAGATCTAAGTCCTACAGTGAAAGATAATAAATCAAATTAAAAGAATGGCTTAGAAAAATCCTGACAGGAGGACGAACTTAAAATAGATCCTAAAAGCAAGTTCTACAGCGAAAGGTAAGAAACCGAATTAAAGGTTTGGACCACAAAAAATCCTGACAGGTAACAGAAGCGACAATCGAGAAAAAAAAATCCTTAGAACAAAAACTAGACAGTGAAAGATAAGAAACCAAATTAAAAGATTCGGGTACAAAAATCCGAGCAGGAATTTAGAAGAAATCCTTACGATCAAGCACTACAGAGAAAGATAAGAATCTGAATTAAAGGATTTAGGGGGGGTACAAAAAAAATCCTGAATAGGAACCGGAATTTAGGAGGAAAAAAAGAACCCCTCTTACCTTTCTCGCAAGAAACCATCTTCCCGTCGTCCAACGTCGAGGAAGCTGCGTTCTGAAACATGGAAAAATCGAAACGATAGCAGCATAAAAGGAATTAAGAATATAAATTATGGATAGACATGAGAGGAAAAATTAATATTAAATAAGGAACTCCGTTTCACTTCAAAGGCTTGAAGAAAATAGATAAATCACAGAAGACACGGAATAAAACCGAAAGGAAAAAAAAAAGTCGCAGGAAAATGTAAAAACAGGAGAAAAAAATTCACCAGCTGTTTATATATACAATGGAATAAATAAAATATGGGAGAAATAATTTACTGTTCTCTATATAAAATAGAAGAAAACAAGAAGTATAACATATAATTCACATTATTATATACATATATTACATATATATATGAACAAAGAAAAGACCAGGAAAAAATAACAATTACTTATTTAAACAGAAGGAGAGATCAGCAGAAGAAGAAGAAGACACAATTTTTTTATATAAAAAATGAAAGAAGGAAAAAAAATGGTAGATATAATTCACAGGATATGGCGGGGAGGAAAGAGAAAAAAAAACGGGAGAAAAAAAATTTAAAGTTTGTTTACAAATAAAAAAAACAGAAAAATAAATAAATAATAAAACTAGACTAAAAATCACAGTTGACAATATAAAAATCACCGCTGTAAAGCTAAAATACACGAGTAAGAGAAAGAGTTAGGTACTTAAAATACATGAAGGTAGATACTTTACCTGGCATAAAATAGAAGAAGCAAGGGGACCAGAAAGAAGAAACCGTGTGAAAAATAAGACGAAACTGGGCGAAGAGTGGGTGAAATGTTAAAAGAAAAAAATTTAAGGGAAAGAGGAAGAAGGTTAAAAATTGGGAAGTGTGTGAAAAAAAACAGAGAATAACAGAAGCTTCATGATGATGAGGAAAATGTAGGGGAATTTTTTTTTATTTAGACAGATAAGCAAACGCAAAAGGGGCGAAGAAGGTATCAGAATTGAAAATCATGAAAGGGAGAAGAGGCGAAACACAATGAATCCGTAGATGGAGGCAGGATCATGAAAAGAAGAAAGACGAGGAAGGAGAAGAAGATAAGTCATAGAAAGAAAAAAAAAATTGAAGGGGAAAGAGAAACAAGGTTAAAAATTTTCAAGTGTGTGAAAAAAACAAACAGAGAATAACAGAAGCTTCAAGATGATGAGGAAAATATGGGGGAATTTTTTTATTTAGACAGCTAAGTAAACGAAAAGAGGCGAAAAAGGTATCAGAATTGAAAATCATGAAAGGGAGAAGAGGCGAAACACACAATGAATCCGTAGATGGAGGCAGGATCATGAAAAGAAGAAAGACGAGGAGGAAGGAGAAGAAGATAAGTCATAGAAAGAAAAAAAATGTAAAGGGAAAGAGAAAGAAGGTTAAAAATTGGGAAGTGTGTGTGAAAAAAAAACAGAGAATAACAGAAGCTTCAAGATGATGAGGAAAAGATGGGGAATTTTAAACGAAAAGAGGCGAAGAAGGCATCAGAATTGAAAATCATGAAAGGGAGAAGAGGCGAAACACACAATGAATCCGTAGATGGAGGCAGGATCATGAAAAGAAGAAAGACGAGGAGGAGGAGAAGATAAGTCATAGAAAGAAAAAATTAAGGGAAAGAGAAGAAGAAAAATTGAAGTGTGTGAAAAAAAACAAGAATAAGGTTAAGATGATGAGGTAAAGTGGAATTTAACGAAAAGAGCAGAGGCATCAGATGAAAACATGAGGAAAGAGGCGAAACACACAATGAATCGTTAGATGAGCGGATCTAAAGAAGAAGACGATGAGGAGGAGAGAAGATAAGTCATAGAAAGAAAAAATAAGAAACGAAAAGGGGAAGAGGCAATCAGAAATTGAAAACCATGAAAGGGAGAAGAGGCGAAACACACAATGAATCTGTTAGATGGAGGCAGGATCATGAAAAGAAGAAAGACGAGGAGGAGGAGAAGAAGATAAGTCATAGAAAGAAAAAAAAATTAAGGGGAAAGAGGAAGAAGGTTAAAAATTGGGAAGTGTGTGAAAAAAAAACAGAGAATAACAGAAGCTTCAAGATGATGAGGAAAAAGATGGGGAATTTTTTTTTATTTAGACAGCTAAGTAAACGAAAAGAGGCGAAGAAGGCATCAGAATTGAAAATCATGAAAGGGAGAAGAGGCGAAACACACAATGAATCTGTTAGATGGAGGCAGGATCATGAAAAGAAGAAAGACGAGGAAGGAAAAGAAGATAAGTCATAGAAAGAAAAAAATAAGTAAACGAAAAGGGGCGAAGAAGGCATCAGAATTGAAAATCATGAAAGGGAGAAGAGGCGAAAAACACAATGAATCTGTTAGATGGAGGCAGGATCATGAAAAGAAGAAAGACGATGAGGAGAAGAAGATAAGTCATAGAAGGAAAAAAAATTAAGGGGAAAGAGAAAGAAGGTTAAAATTGGGAAAGAGAAAGAAGGTTAAAAATTGGGAAGTGTGTGTGAAAAAAAAACAGAGAATAACAGAAGCTTCAAGATGATGAGGAAAAGATGGGGGATTTTTTATTTTAGACAGACAAGTAAACGCAAAAGAGGCGAAGAAGGCATCAGAATTGAAAATCATGAAAGGGAGAAGAGGCGAAACACAATGAATCCGTAGATGGAGGCAGGATCATGAAAAGAAGAAAGACGAGGAGGAAGGAGAAGAAGATAAGTCATAGAAAGAAAAAAATTTAAGGGAAAGAGGAAGAAAATTAAGAATTGGAAAGTGTGAAAACAGAGAATAAGAGAAGCTTCAAGATGATGAGGTAAAGATGGGGAATTTTAAACGAAAAGAGGCGAAGAAGGCATCAGAATTGAAAATCATGAAAGGGAGAAGAGGCGAAACACACAATGAATCTGTTAGATGGAGGCAGGATCATGAAAAGAAGAAAGACGATGAGGAGGAAGAAGGAGAAGAAGATAAGTCATAGAAAGAAAAAAAAATTTAAGGGGAAAGAGAAATGATGACGGATTGGAATGAGTCGGACGGATAAGGAAAAGTGTACACACGAAGGAATGAGCGGAATATTCCGCGGTATGTTATTAAAAACGGGAAAATTTAGCGCGAGGAGAAGGAAAAATTCCCCGTTTAAAGATTAGGAGTGTGGGAAGTAATTACCCCCTCATTTACCTGACTACTAATTGTCTGGGAAAATGGGGAAATAATTCTCACCTCACAAGGTTATTCTCCCTTCCCACTCCTCTTCACCTCCTTTACATAACCTGAAGCAAGTTTCGGCCAGATTCAACATTAAATAATAAAAAAAAATTAAAAAAGAAAAAGAGGATGTACCGATGTCTTTCCGCAGTGGATTAGAATGTTGTGGTTGTAGACGTCGTCCAAGTGACAGGAACATCTCAAGCCCTTGCCGTGGACGCGGATGATCATCACCACGAGGATCACCAGGGGGGAAATCTTCAACCACGCCTTCATTCTAAAGGGGTGAGACAAGGAGAAAAAAACAGGGGTTAAAAATACAGGCCATTAGATGAGTACCGAAGGAGAAGCACAGTGGGTCAGGCTCCTGGGAAAATAAGTGATTAAAATTATAAATAAAAATACAAAGAACAGACCAAAAAATAAAATACAGAAATTAAAAGAATTTAATTTGAACTGAGTGAGACGTTTCGTCCTCCAACTTTTGAGACCTTTTCAGATTTTTCCTTCAATTAAAAAAACAAATAAATATATAACAACATTTAGAATTTAACCAAGTGTCTGAGTGAGGATTAAAACAAAAAAAACGCTCAGAGGAATAAGGTGAAACAAAAACCCACCCCCTCTATAATAAAAGAAACGAAGATGGATCGCAATAAATAGAAAGCAAACCAAACGCTAAAACTAAACCCGAAAAAAGGAAAAAAAATATAAGTGATTAAAATTCTAAATAAAAATACAAAGAACAGACCAAAAATAAAATTTACAGAAATTAAAAGAATTTATAATTTGAACTGAGTGAGACGTTTCGTCCCTTAACTTTTGAGACCTTTTCAGATTTTTCTTCAATTAAAAAAACAAATTAATATAACAACATTCAGAATTTAACCAAGTGTCTGAGTGAGGATTACAACAAAAAAAAATAATTATAAGAGAATTGAAACGCTCAGAGGAATAAGGTGAAGAAAAAAACCCTCTATAATAAAAGAAACGAAGATGGATCGCAATAAATAGAAAGCAAACCAAACGCTAAAACTAAACCCGAAAAAAGGAAAAAAAATATAAGTGATTAAAATTCTAAATAAAAATACAAAGAACAGACCAAAAATAAAATTTACAGAAATTAAAAGAATTTATAATTTGAACTGAGTGAGACGTTTCGTCCCCAACTTCTGAGACTTTTTCAGATTTTTCTTCAATTAAAAAAACAAATTAATATAACAACATTCAGAATTTAACCAAGTGTCTGAGTGAGGATTAAAACAAAAAAAAACGCTCAGAGGAATAAGGTGAAAAAAACAAAAACCAACCCCCTTATAATAAAAGAAACGAAGATGGATCGCAATAAATAGAAAGCAAACCAAACGCTAAAACTAAAGCCGAAAAGGGAAAAAAAATAAGTGATTAAAAGTCTAAATAAAAATACGAAGAACAGACCAAAAATAAAATACAGAAATTAAAAGAATTTCTTTACTGTTAAAATTCTTATATATATAATTAATAGGGAAAGGACAGAGAGATAGAAAGAAGGTGACTTACCTGAGGGGTTCATAGATGGTAGACAGACACCTTGTGAGTGAGGTTTAGGAGTACTAGAATTTTCGGAGGCACCTTCCCCCTCCCTCCCTTCATCAGAAAGTTAGGAAGACATTTCCAGTGAAGATCGTCGTAGGCTAGCCGATCACTGGAAATGTCTTCCTAACTTTCTGATGAAGGGGGGAGGGGGAAGGTGCCTCCGAAAATTCTAGTACTCCTAAACCTCACTCACAAGGTGTCTGTCTACCATCTATGAACCTCAGGTAAGTCACCTTCTTTCTATCTCTCTCTGTCCTTTCCCTATTAATTGTTTTAATTAACATGACAATGACATTTTTTGACTAATATATATATATGTTATATATATATATATATATATAGCGAGAGAGAGAGAGAGAGAGAGAGAGAGAGACCAACATGGCCACTGACCTGACCTGTCGCCTCCGCTGTTTCGCTGCTCACACTTGCATGTTAGCCAAGGACCTGAGGTTCCCTTCCCCTCATCACCTCGCCTCACCTTCTCCTCTTCCACCTCGTCTTCCTCCTCCTCCTTTTACTCGCCTTGACGAAACTTGTTGCGCGAGGAAATGTGTGTGTGTCTGCTGCTTCCTGTAAACACCGGCCCAAAAAAGAACATCCGCACGGTTCTGTATGCCTGTACACACGGTCACTCACATCAGCAACAACAACGTTTCGACACACACATTTCCTTCAGACATGGCGACGGTAGAAGAAATCATCACAGCAGGATGAGAAATTAACACGTGCCACGACATTCCTTCTTTATGAGTGAAGCGACATCAAACTCGTGTTGTAACCGAATTTATTCTCTCCTTTTTTACTTATTTATCATCTTGGTCAGTGTTTTCCCTCATCAGTGTTGTTCTGGATGTTGTCATGGTAAGATGAGGATCTATGGTCTCCCTTTTTTCTTTTTTTTATCGAGGGTAATCTCCATTTCTTTTCTTCATCTTGGTCACTGTTTTTCCCTCATCAGTGTTGTTCTGGATGTTGTCATGGTAAGATGAGGATCTATGGTCTCCCTTTTTTCTTTTTTTTATCGAGGGTAATCTCCTTTTTTTTCTCTTTATCTTCGTAACTGTTTTCCCTCATCAATGTTGTTCTGGATGTTGTCATGGTCCTTCATAAACAGGGTTATAAGGGAATGGAAAGCTTTGGCTAAAGGGACCAAAGAATGGACGTGGGAAAATATTCCTTCATAAACAGGGTTATAAGGTAATGGAATGCTAAAGGGACCAAAGAACGGACGTGGGAAAATATTCCTTCATAAACAGGGTTATAAGGGAATGGAAAGCTTTGGCTAAAGGGACCAAAGAACGGACGTGGGAAAATATTCCTTCATAAACAGGGTTATAAGGGAATGGAATGCTTTGGCTAAAGGGACCAAAGAACGGACGTGGGAAAATATTCCTTCATTAACAGGGTTATATAAGGGAATGGAAAGCTTTGGCTAAAGGGACCAAAGAACGGACGTGGGAAAATATTCCTTCATAAACAGGGTTATATAAGGGAATGGAAAGCTTTGGCTAAAGGGACCAAAGAACGGACGTGGGAAAATATTCCTTCATTAACAGGGTTATAAGGGAATTTGAAAGCTTTGGCTAAAGGGACCAAAGAACGGACGTGGGAAAATATTCCTTCATTAACAGGGTTATATAAGGGAGTGGAATGCTCTGGCTAAAGGGACCAAAGAACGGACGTGGGAAAATATTCCTTCATTAACAGGGTTATAAGGGAATGGAAAGCTTTGGCTAAAGGGACCAAAGAACGGACGTGGGAAAATATTCCTTCATTAACAGGGTTATATAAGGGAATGGAATGCTCTGGCTAAAGGGACCAAAGAACGGACGTGGGAAAATATTCCTTCATAAACAGGGTTATAAGGGAATGGAATGCTCTGGCTAAAGGGACCAAAGAACGGACGTGGGAAAATATTCCTTCATAAACAGGGTTATAAGGGAATGGAAAGCTTTGGCTAAAGGGACCAAAGAACGGACGTGGGAAAATATTCCTTCATTAACAGGGTTATATAAGGGAATGGAAAGCTTTGGCTAAAGGGACCAAAGAACGGACGTGGGAAAATATTCCTTCATTAACAGGGTTATAAGGGAATTTGAAAGCTTTGGCTAAAGGGACCAAAGAACGGACGTGGGAAAATATTCCTTCATAAACAGGGTTATATAAGGGAATGGAAAGCTTTGGCTAAAGGGAGCAAAGAACGGACGTGGGAAAATATTCCTTCATTAACAGGGTTATAAGGGAGTGGAAAGCTTTGGCTGAAGGAACCAAAGAACGGACGTGGGAAAATATTCCTTCATTAACAGGGTTGTATAAGGGAGTGGAAAGCTTTGGCTACTATAGGCTTTTCATAGGAATACAAATATTTTTAAAAAGAAGTTAAAGTTAGCTGCTTATTTTTTTTTAAAAAAAAGGAGTCTATAAATATTTTATTATTGTATTTTTATTTATTTTTGTAAATTTTCTTTATTCTTTTTAGTTTATCAACTACTTTATCTTTCTACTTCAATTTTATCACCAAACTGCCACCGGAAAAATTCCGGAACACCTCTAGGAATAATAAATACTATATATATATATATAATAAATTGGAATGCGCTATCCAGAGCCTCTACAGAAGGAGTAAGACAGTTACCCTAACGCCTATCCCATTCTCCTATAGTGGCATATTTCAAAGGCTTCTATTCTTTTCCTTCACTCAACTCTTACAGTCGACGTTTCGCTCCCATATAACGCCACGCTGCTCCAATACCAAACATTCCCTTATATTCACACTTATATTAGCCGTAAGTA
The DNA here is from genome assembly GCA_034510155.1 of Eucriotettix oculatus. Taxonomy (NCBI): domain Eukaryota; kingdom Metazoa; phylum Arthropoda; class Insecta; order Orthoptera; family Tetrigidae; genus Eucriotettix; species Eucriotettix oculatus. The sequence goes on from CM067379.1 coordinate 20,539, forward strand.
TAAAATTCCTCTTCCCTGGCCTGTCGCTATCCCCTACTACCCTAGTTATTACGCTGCTTCCCAAGTAACAGAATTCCTTAATTTCCCTTCCCTCTATTGATCCTCATGTTGAAACTCTTCCTCCAGGACCACCACGTTCATTCCATTTATTATTATTATTATTAGGGTTTCCAAGTCTTCTTCCGACTCCCCCCGGATACTAAAAAAAAGAGTGTGTGCTGTGTGGTTCTGAAGGGTTTGCGAAAATAACTGCAGGAAAATGAAGGAGAGTTAAGTTAAGAGCGATTTCTGTGACGTCACAAGAACAGTTACGATAAGAAATGAATAGATTTCCGAGGTTCCGGTGACATCGCGATCGCCGTGCTTCGATTTCTATATCCTCTAATATTATCGTTGTTATTATTATTATTTTTTTATTTTTCGGCCGCCGCGTGCATCGGCGTAGAATCCTCCTGATGATGGCCGCCGCCACCCCTACGGCTGACCCCCCAAACCCCCATTTTTTGTATCAACTGCGCCTCTGTGTGCAAAGGATTAATAAATACAATGCGACGCGAGGTGCGATGAACGGTGAACGTCGATAAGGAAAATCAGCGCCCAAAGCGAGGCGGGTGAGCGAGAGTACGGACGGACACAGTGCTGCCACAACAACAACAACAACAGCAGCAACAACAACGCCGACGTTATCAAGCCGTGAAGCCGTCGCTCAGAGCCGTGACGTAGGCCGAACGTTCGTTTCACAACAACCGTTGTGTGTGTGTGTGTGTGTGTGGAGGAAACCGTCGACAAGAATTCTCTTCACGGGTCGGTGGCTGATATAAATACACACAGTGGTGAAACGTCACGGGCGACGCTGATTTAGGGGGACGGGAGGATTTACCCTTATCTACCTCTCTGTGCTTCTTCCTTGAATATGACGTCATCCACACGTAGATTATAAGAATTACAAATTTTTTTGTTGGGTGGGTAACAGGCAAATTGAGGGCGATCCTCTTTAATAGCAAAGGAATGTAATTGGAAAGGGAGAATTAAAAAAAAAAGGTAAGAGCGAGGGTAGCCAAGGGCTGACTTTTTTTGGGTGGGGAAGGAGTAAAACGTAGGAGATCTGAAATAGGCAACTCCCCCTTTAATAGCACAGGAATGTAATTGGAAAGTAAGAATGTAATGAAAAGGTAGAGAAGGTAGCAAGGGCTGACTTTTTTTGGGGGGTTAAGGGGAGGAAGGAGGGCTAAAAGGCTAAATGAGGGAGATCCTGAAATAAGCAAATCGTCTTTAATAGCACAGGAATGTAATTGGAAAGTGAGAATGTAAAGAAAAGGTAGAGGGAAGTAGCCAAGGGCTGACATTTTTTGGGGGGGTGGGATGGAGGGTGGGAGAGGGTTAAAAGGCTACATGAGGGTGATCCTGAATTAAGCAACTCCCCCTTTAATAGCATAGGAAGGGAATTGAAAAAGGGGGATGTAAAAGAAAGGTAGAGGAGACCACGGGCTAATTTTAAGGCTTATGACGTGAGCCAGTGATTTTTTTGGTTGAGTGAATGGGTTAACAGGCTAAATGAGGGCGACCCTGAAATAGGTAAAATCCTCTTTAATAGCACAGGAATGTAATTGGAAAGGGAGAATATAAAAAAGGTTGAGCGAGGGTAGCCAAGGACTGACTTTTTTGGGGGGTGGGGGATACTCCCCTTTTAACAGGCACATGAAGGGCGATTGAAACAGGGGGCGGATGACTGTTAAATAGCATAGGCAAGGGAACTTGCAAAAGGGGTGGATGATGTGGAAGGTAGGACTCGAGGCTATATATTTTTAGGATCCTTCCCGCTGTTTCACCTAAAAGGAGATGCCGGAAAATCTCTGGAAAAAATCTATGACGTCATCCACACTTGGATTATCAGAATTTTTAAATTTTTTGGGTGAGCAACAGGCTAAATGAGGGCGACCCTGAAATAGGTAAAATCCTCTTTAATAGCACAGGAATGTAATTGGACAGGGAGAATGCAAAAAAAAGGTAGAGGGATGTAACCAAGGGCTGACTTTTTTGGGGGGTTAAGGGGAGGGAGGAGGGCTAAAAGGCTAAATGAGGGAGATCCTGAAATAGGCAAATCGTCTTTAATAGCACAGGAATGTAATTGGAAAGGGAGAATGTAAAAAAAAGGTAGAGAAGGTAGCCAAGGGCTAACTGTTTTTTGGGGGAAGGAGCGTGGAATTAACAGGCTACATGAGGGCGATCCTGAAATAGGCAAATCCCCCTTTAATAGCATAGGGAAGGAGAATTCAAAAGGGGGGATGATGTGGAAGGTAGACCCCCGGGCTATATTTTTAGGATCCTACCCGCTGTTTCGCGCCTAAAGGAAGATGCCGGAAAATCTCTGGAAAAAATCTATGACGTCATCCACACTTAGATTATCAGAATTTTTAAATTTTTTGGGTTGACAACAGGCTAAATGAGGGCGACCCTGAAATAGGTAAAATCCTCTTTAATAGCACAGGAATGTAATTGGAAAGGGAGAATGTAAAAGGGTAGAGAAAGGTAGCCAAGGGCTGACTTTTTTTTTGAGAGGTGGGGGAGGGAGGAATTAACAGGCTACATGAAGGCGACCCTGAAATAGGAAAATCCTCTTTAATAGCACAGGAATGTAATTGGAAAGGGAGAATGCAAAAAGAAGGTAGAGGGATGTAACAAGGGCTGACTTATTTTAGGGGGTTAAGGGGAGGGAGGAGGGTAAAAAGGCTAAATGAGGGCGACCCTGAAATAAGCAAATCGTCTTTAATAGCACAGGAATGTAATTGGAAAGGGAGAATGTAAAGAAAAGGTAGAGGGAAGTAGCCAAGGGCTGAATTTTTTGGGGGGGGAAGCGGTTAACAGCTAATGGGGACCCTGAATGGAAATCCTTTATGCACAGGATGTATTGGGAGGAGTGAAAAGGTAGAGGGATGTAACGAAGGGCTGTCTTTTTGGGGGTTGAACGAGGCTTAACATGAGGGCGACCCTGAAATAGGTAAAAACCCCCCATTAATAGCACAGGAATGTAATTGGAAAGGGACAATGTAAAAGGGTAGAGCCAAGGGATGACTTTTTTGGGGGAGGAGGGAGGAGGATTAACAGGCGGCTACATGAGATTACTCTAACCTGAATGTATAGAACAATTTTATTCATTTTCATTTTACCTTCTTTTCTTTATCAATGTTGCGTTACAAAACATAATTTTTTTAAATACGTTTCTTTTTTACGATTTATTAACACTTATACTTATTAGAGTTGTTTCACCTGAAAATGTTTCCCCTTGTAACTTTACTCCAGGAAGAGGGGCTGAAACGTTAGTTTTTCAAGAGTAGTCTTTTGTTTTTCCTTATTTTATATTACATTGAAAAAAACAAATTTTTTTTATTGAGCACATTTCAGTGGCACAGGGTTTTTTTTTCGTCCTCCTCCTCCTTTTTTTTATCTCTGCAAAAAAAAATGTTGTTTATTTCGTGTTATATATATATGCCAGTGTTACCAACGCAAATCTCTTTTTTTCTCGTACAGTAATTAGGGGAAGTTTGTGTGGATATAGGGGAGGGGGGGAGGAGGATAGGAGGATGGATGGATGGATCATCAAGGTAGAGGAATCTCGCAGAAGAAGGGCAGAGGCTTGGAGCAGCTGATGTCGTTGATGGTTCCCGCCACGTGGAGTGTTACGCAGTTCTCGCCGCCCACGGCGTTGTTGTTGGGTTCCCCGGAACCCCAGTTCTGGAACTCCAGCGACGTCAGCCGTTTACCTGGAAACGATCAACCGGTAAAGATGAGACCGTTTCGTCATCAAGAGGCGACTTCTTTTTTCTCTCTTCTTTCCGCTCTATATATATATATCAACATTTCGTTCTTATTCCTCTTTAAATTTATCCCTGTTGTAGTGTCACGTTCTTTGATTCCTCCAAACGTGATTCTTTATTTATTTTTTTGAAACTATTGATGATAATTCGATTTTTCTATACATATTTATTTTTTTCTCTGTCCTCTCCATACTTTATAATTGTCGTTTCTTATCTGGACTTTTACTAATTTAAGTTTTATGTAATAACAGTCTAATAAAATGAATTGATAGAAAGATAGATAGATAGGTGTAAAAAAACATAGATAGATACATAGAAAGATAGATAGAAAGAAAGAAAGAAAGAAAGAAAGAAAGAAAGAAAGAAAGAAAGAAAGAAAGAAAGAAAGAAAGAAAGAAAGAAAGAAAGAAAGAAAGAAAGAAAGAAAGAAAAGAAAGATAGACCGATAGATAGACAGATAGAAAGATAGTAAGATACATAGGTAAAAAGAAAGATCTTCCGAAGATTTTCACCTGCCCTCGTAAAAAAAAGAATAGATAGAAAGAAAGATGGATAGATAGACTTATAGATAGATAGAAAGTTAGATTAGTAGAAAGAAATATCTTTCCAAGATTTTCACTTGCCCTCATAAAAAAAAGATAGACAGATAGAAAAAAAGAAAGATAGATTTTTAAACAGATAGACTATCAAAGAATGCAGACCCTCCTTTTCGTCTTTCGAAGATTCGACTTTTTAGTCCCTCTCCAAACCGGTGAGTATCAGAAATGAAGACAAAGGAATTTTCTCAATAAATTTCCCTTTATCTTTACATTATCCTTAAAATTTAATACCACACCCGGTCCTACACCTTCAAAACAAGGGGGAATGTGGAGAAAAAATAATCATGAGGATCGGAGAAATGTAAAATGAGGGGAAAGAGGTTATGGGCCCAGAGACTCACCGGTGACCGTGAGAGGAAGGTTCATTATCCTTAAAATTTAATACCACACCCGGTCCTACACCTTCAAAACACGGGGAATGTGGAGGACAGAAATAGAGAAATGCGAAATGAGGGGAAAAGAGACTGACCTGTGACCGTGACGAAGGTTCCCTCCGAGGCCGCGTCCGTGATGCCGACCAGCGACTCCTTGACCTCGAGGTAGTCGTCGTACATCCTGATGAGGATGTGCGCCTCCTCGTAGGTCTTGGGCACCGCGAGGTAGCCGCCATCTTCCTTGCACCTCTTCTCGGCGACGCTGTAGGGCGTGGGCGACAGGTAGTGCTTGTAGAAGCCCACCCCCGGGTGGAACTTGTAGCCCTCGGGCAGGGGCTGCGGCAGCGACTTCTCGCAGAGGAACGCGAAGCCCCACTCGCAGTTGTTGTCGTTGAGGAGTCCCTGCTTGTTCAACGTGACGCAGTCCTCGCCGATCTGCCCGGAGTTGTCCGGGTTGCCCTTGGTCCACAGCTGGTAGCCCAGGGACAAGATGGACGTCCCTGCGGACATCACGGCACTCTCAGACTAACTAGACTGGCGCAACACCATTCCCCAACATGGCAACGTTCATCTGCAGGCACAACTACTGCCAACTGTTGAAAAAATTACTAAAAATCATTATCATTCCGTTTTCATCCCGTTAACCTTTATTTTTAATACAGCCTGGGCATGCGTCAGATATCAGTTGTTGTCTTAGTGGTAACTCAGTCCTCAGATTGGTCCGATTCAACACCCTCCAACCTGCGCAAGCCTTTTCATTTAATAATAATTCGCACATCCCAAGTCCTTCCTAATTCTGCTTGTGCGTATTCCATCCTTGGCCTCCCCTCGTATGTTCTCAGTCCACGCTAATTTCACAAGACGACGCTCCTCGTGTCTTAAAACCGTGGACCATTCATCTATCCCGTCTCTTAATCAACGTCCTCCATATTGTTAATTCATTAATATTGCACTAAAATAAATAATATTCCCTATACATTTCATCATGTGGTTTTTTTTCTTCCCCCCAAATGCAGCCTTGTTTTCTCCGTCCTTTGTGACGAAATATCTCTCCCCCAACCCCCAGTTGTTCTGCCTTTTTCGTCCATATGACCCCCCGTGGTCCTATTCGTAGCAGCCCGTTATTCAAGTTTTTCAAATGATCACTTTTGATTTGATTTTTTTTTCATAGGGGGAACCTAACAAGCCGTTGCGCCTGTATTCCACAATGTCATTGGCTAAATCTTTGGTTAAATATGCATCGTTAATTAATTTTATGATAACGCGTTGCTTATTTTAATATAAGTTCTCTCGTAGTTTTTTTTAAAAAAAATATGTATGATAAACAACCTTATATCAAGGATTGATTGTTCTATGCACTTATTGAGCCTAAAACCCCACAGGAATATAAACCCGGAGCCCTTTCCCATAACAGTGTGTGTCGACAGATGACGTGTGACTCTTCCCCTCCTCCTTCTCTCCCCACCCCCTGAAATCCGAATAACTGGGGAACGCGGAGGAGTGAAGAGAGGCGAAACCCCCACGTTGGGCGCCAAGTGGGCTATCTCGGTGGCCTTGGCAGTTTAGTTAAAAGCTTTTTCGTCCGTGTGACCGTGGAACAATTTGGAGGTGAACTCCCCCAGCGCCATACCCGCCCCTTCCTCCCCGCCGCCGCTTACCGAGCACAGAGACGAAGTCACCCCGAGCCCGTTCCCATAACAGCGTGTGTCGACAGATGACGTGTGACTCTCCCCCTCCTCCTTCTAACCCACCCCTGAAATTCGAATAACTGGGGAACGCGGAGGAGTGAAGAGAGGCGAAACCCCCACGTTGGGCGCCAAGTGGGTGATCTCGGTGGCCTTGGCAGTTTAGTTAAAAGCTTTTTCGTCCGTGTGACCGTGGAACAATTTGGAGGTGAACTCCCCCAGCGCCATACCCGCCCCTTCCTCCCCGCCGCCGCTTACCGAGCACAGAGACGAAGTCACCCCGAGCCCGTTCCCCATAACAGCGTGTGTCGACAGATGACGTGTGACTCTCCCCCTCCTCCTTCTCTCCCCACCCCCTGAAATCCGAATAACTGGGGAACGCGGAGGAGTGAAGAGAGGCAAAACCCCCACGTTGGGCGCCAAGTGGGTGATCTCGGTGGCCTTGGCAGTTTAGTTAAAAAAATTTTCGTCTTCGGGACCGTCGCCAATTTGGAGGTGAGCCCCCGCGCTTCGCCCCAGCCCCCACTTACCGAGCACAGAGATGAAGTAACCCCGAGCCCGTTCCCATAACAGCGTGTGTCGACAGATGACGTGTGACTGTCCCCCTCCTCCTTCTCTCCCCACCCCCTGAAATCCGAATAACTGGGGAACGCGGAGGAGTGAAGAGAGGCAAAACCCCCACGTTGGGCGCCAAGTGGGCGATCTCGGTGGCCTTCGCAGTTTAGTTAAAAACTTTTCGTCTGCGTGACCGTGGGAGAGTTTGGAGGTGAACCACACCCCCTCCTCCCCGCCCCCGCTGCCCACGCTTACCGAGCACAGAGACGAATTCACCCTCGTTGGCGAGGTCGTCGATGCCGACGAAGGCTTCCTTGACCGCGACGTTGGTGACGAGCAGATTGGCCAGGGCGTTGGCCTCCTCCTTGGAGTCCGGGATGGCGAGGTGGGCGCCATCTTGCTTGCAGTGCTCCAGGGCCTTGGCGTACTTCTTGCTGGTGCGGTAGAGCTTGTAGAAGCCGAGCTTGTCCACGTACTCGTAGCCCTCGGGGACGAAGCTCACGGTCTCTGCAACGGTGACGTTTACATTCACAGGTGCCATAACAATAGGGGTTAATTGGTAGTAAAAAAGAAAAGTAACCCCTAAATTTAGGGGGTTTCATTTCTTATCCCAGGCAAACTAGGAAACAAATTGAGATCGTAGGTTTTCCCGATGTATATTCTGAATAAACAATTTTTGGGGTTCCACCCGGGTTAAATGGAGTTTAGGCGTTCCCACTCGATAACGATGACAGAGTAAGCCACCGAAACGTCGTACCTTAAACTCCATTTAAATGCAGTTTAGGCGTTCCCACTCGATAACGATGACAGAGTACGCCACCGAAACGTCGTGGCTTAAAACTCCATTTAACCCCGGTTGGAAACCCCCCCAAAAATTGTTTATTTTAGGAAATAAAAAAATAATAATAATTAGAAATGCAGAATGAAAATAATTTCGTTAAAATTATTCGCATTTATTTATTGAGTAAATCAGTACGTACGTCACAATATACAGTGCGCTGGCTATTATCTCTGACTCTTCGGCCATTTTGAAGTTAAATCGTTCTAAATGTAACATTAAAATACGATCATTTGAAAAATAATTATAATAATAAAATAACTAAGGACCTCTGCCGTTTATTATAACCATAGTAATATAAACCATCCGTGGGTCGAAACGTGAAACGCCGAGTGGGATCCTTAAATTATAGCCCGGGGGGTCCCCTAGTTAACCCTTGCTGTGCTACCTTGCTCTACCTTCCACATCCCCAGCTTTTCAATTCCCTTCCTATGCTGTTAAAGGGGGAGTTGCCTGTTTCAAGATCACCCTCATGTAGCCTGTTAACCCCCATTTCACACCTCCAGCCCCTCCCCCTCCTAAAAAAATCTTTCTTCTTCTTCCTCGGCTCATTGAGGGCCTTGACCAACCGGGTCGACTGAGGACTGTCGTCCTGAGTGACACGTGGTCCATTCTTACAGCAGCCCCAGTGTGTCCATGACGTCACTCTCCAAGGATTACAACCCGGGAGTCCTGGGGGTTTGTGAGGCGTCGACGCTAACCACTAGACCACAGGAGGTCGGCAAGAGACGAAAATCAACGTTTCGTCACCTTGTGGTGGGTGGGGGTAGGAGAGGGTAAGAAAGAGGAGAGAGCGAGCGAGCGACTCGATAACTTACTTACCTTTCTCGCACGAGACTCTCTGGTCATCTCCAGCTCCAGCAACGGAACTCTGGGGAAAAAAAATTAACAGGAAGTTAGACGGTAAAACTAAATTATAACACAAAAAGAGAGGGGGGAACCTATAGTCGATTACATTAAATATAAAGGAGGAGAGTGCGTGAGAAAAGACTGAGTGAGGGAGACAGACAACTAGATCCAATAATATGATTTGGAGGGAATTTTAATTCATCTACAATTCCTGCAACAACAAAAATATATATATATTTTTAGAAACAACAAGGAAGACATACTCGGTTGGAGGCGTAATTTACAATCACTGCATTCTTTTTTTTGGCCTATTGACAACAACGATAATGTTAAAAGGATAGAATCAAGCACTGCGATCGCGATGTCACCGGAACCTCATTTCTTCCCGAATGTATTCATTTCTTTTCACACTCTTTACAGTCCTTTTCGTCAGAAAACAAAAATTTAACTAACGTTTAGTTATCCATGCCAGTGTCTGTCTGTCCGTCCGTCCGTATGTTTGTCTCGAAATGATCTCCGAAACGGCTCGACTGATTTTAATGAAAATTTGAGGTTTCAAAAACAGGAAATTTAATTTAAATATACGTGCATATTGAATTTCTATAACGATACTAATATAATATATATGTATTAATTCTACGGGAAGGTTTCTTGGCAAACGTGCGTCTGAAACTCCGGGTCGCCTTTTATGCTCCGAAACGTCTCGATTGATTTCGACGAAAATTGTCAAGGATCGAAACGGAAAGTTTAAGTTAAAAATTTCGAATACGTTTCATTTCGATATGTTGCGTAGTTCAGAAGGTATTAATGTAGATGTTTATAAAAACCATTGAATTGCCGCGCGAAAGGCGGCGTGAAAACCAGCTGCGAGTTAAAAGTCCTTTCAGGCGTTTCTGTGTATCATTCATATCCCACTTTGCTGAGATTGTTGTAAAGCGGAATTTTGGCAGTGTGAGAGAAAGAGAGAGAGATAGAGGGAGGGAGAGCGAGCATTTCAACTCCATCTAATGTTGCAAGAGGAAAAATAAAAAGGTTTTTTTCCGCCCGAATGAAGTTGTGGGCATAACTAGTTATAAATAGAACGTTGAATACTTAATTGTAACAAGGTAACAAGACACAAAGCTTATAAAACTTGTTGAGTACAAGACTTAACCAGTAAACCGTTTGGGAAGGTGCAGAAGAAGTCGAGAGGGAAACTATGGAAGAATGTGAGAGAGAAAAAAAGAGAGCGTAATTTTGGAAGCATGAGAGAAATAGAGAGATAGAGGGAGGGAGAGAGAGATCGAGCTTTTCAACTCCATCTAATGTTGCAAGAGGAAAAATAAAAAGGGTTATTTTCCGCCCGAGTTAAGTCTAGGGCATAACTACTTACAAATAGAACGTTAAATACTTAATTGTGGACTTCTACAGGTAACAAGACACAAAAACTTGTTGAGTACAAGACTTAACCAGTAAACCGTTTGGAAAGGTCTAGAAGAAGTCGAGAAGGAAACTACGGAAGAATGTGTGTGTGAGAGAGAAAGAAAGGAATATGGACAGCTTTTTTTACTAAATTAAATAAAGCTAACCACAAAGCTTCGTATAGATTATTGGACTTCTTCAGGTAGCTAAAAGAGAAACGTTTTAAAAGGGGAAAAAATAATTGTTAATATATAAAATGTTCAGAAATGGAATTAAATTAAAAAGCAATATAGAATAACATTTGATCTGGCATAAATATAAAACTAGAAGAATATATAAAATGTTCAGGAATGTAATTAAATTAAAAAGCAAAATAGAATAACATTTGACCTGGCATAAATATAAAACTAGAAGACAATTTTTTCATTCTTTTTTGGCTGCCTTGTACAATTCCCGTACTTATTACTGGGGTGTAATTTGAGGTTTATTTTTCCCTTTGCAAACACACGTTGTCTGTTTCTTTCTTTCCCTATATTTTTTTTTCTTCAAATTCTTCCCTCTTTTCCTTTGTTTGCGCCATTTTCTTACGTCTGTTTTCCCGCAGAGGATGTTGAGCCTCTGGCTGTTGTGGTTCCTGAGTCCACAGACGCACCTGAGGCTCGTGTTGGACTCTGCTAAGGGCACCAACAGTGCTGCCACAACAACAACGGCGACGAAACATGGCCGCCGAATCGTCATCCTGAAAAAATAAATTCAGTCGTAAACATATATATATATATATCACATACACGTCGTATAAACATATTCTGTGTCTACTTTCATTCTCAATAAATATATATTTAAAAAATTTAATTCAATGTCTCATCAATTGGCTGCGGAAAATGAATTAATTCGGCGGTCATGTCGCGTGTCTCGCGGCCATTTTGGGGAGCGCCGCCCGAGTGACGTCACAGACCTGCGCGCGCATACTTTCTGCCCATTTTCGTTAAACCGCGCCATTTGTTCCCCTCCGAAGGGGGAAAAAACTTTTGTTGTCGTCTCTCTTTATAGTTTCACAACAATTATGCACACACATACATGATTTTTTTTGGGGGTTTAAAATAAGATCAACGTTTCGGAAAATTATTCAGGAATCTAAGCCATTTATTTCGGGACGATTTCGAGTAAAAGTTCTTATCTTCAAATCTTGGGTTGCTTTAGCTGAATAAATTGTCAGTCATTACGGATGTTAACAGAAAATTTTAAAATTGTGAAATTAAAACGGACAGAGAAAAAAATATATATTTAATTAATTATTTAAATTACTTTTACATGAAATTCCAGGTGAAACAAAAAAAACACATTTATAATCATTTTGTGGTAATATAATACCTGACGATGGCCCATAGCTGGATCGAAACGTTGCATGACGTGTTATCTCTCTCTGGTTTTTTTTCTGTGTGTGTGTGTTTATGGATTTCTTCTGTCTATCTCTGTCTCTAATTGTCTTTTTCTGTCTCTCTCTGCCTCTGTGTTTCTGTCTGTCTCTGTTTTTTCTCTGTCTCTCTCCGTCTCTGTTGTCTCTCACTGTCCCTCTCGGTCCCTCGCTATCTCTTTTCCCCCTCTATTTGTTATTGTGTGTTTGTGTCTCTCCCACTGTCTATCTCTGTCTTTTTCTGTCTCTCTGTGCCTCTGTGTTTCTGTCCGTCTCTGTTTCTCTCTGTCTCTCTCCGTCTTTATTGTCTCTCGCTGTCGTTCTCCGTCCCTCGCTATCTCTTTTCCCCCTCTATTTGTGTGTTTGTGTGTGTGGCTTTCTCACTGACTATCTCTGTCTCTTTCACCATATATCTCAGACTCTCACCATTTCCCTCTGTCTCTAACCCTGTCATGTCACTGTCTGTGTGTCTCTGCCACTGTCGTCTGTGTTTCTGTCTCTATTTATTTGTTTCTTTCTCTCACACACACACTCTCTCTTTTTTTTCTTTCTTTCTTTCTTTGTTCCTGCCCCTCTGCGTCTCTCTCTCTCTGTCATTGTTGTTTTTTGTTTCTCTCCGATTTTCTCACTATTTCTGTATGTTTATGTCCTTCTCCGTCTCAATATCTTTGTTCCCTCTCTCTCTCTCTTTTTCTCCGTCACTCTCTGTTTTTGTCACTATCTCTGTATGTTTCTGTCCTTCTCCGTCTCAATGTCTTTGTTCTCTCTATCTCTCTCTCTTTCTCGGTCACTCTCTGTTTTCGTTTATATGAGGCATAAGTTATTTAATTTTAACTTTTACATTAATAAGAAAAAAATACTTTGGTTACGAAATTTTCCTTCCCAGCCTTTTCCTCTCCTCAGATTAATTGTAAATTCTTTAGGAATATTCTCTTAATCAAAAGGGAAATAAACAGAGTAAGAGAAAGAAGAAGAAAGAGGGACAGATAAGAAATAAATAACTCGTCTTCTTCTCTTCCTGTGGGAAATTCAGAGCTACTTAAGCTTAATGGCTTCTTATCTTGATGAACTAACGTCTGACGTCACGTTCCAGCCTTGGAAAACTACACACTATAATAATAATAATAAAAACAACCTCGATGATCGTTGTTCCATGGCAAAACAACTCGAAGACTATTATTTATTGAGCGTTTTCATTTTTTAATCATTAAAATTACTACAAATGACGGCTAAGAAAAGTCAGAAGTTGAATAATTAATAATTTGATTTTAAGACGTTTCGTCTTCTCTTTCTGTTTCTCTCTCTCTGCCTCTGCGTTTCTGTCTCTCTCTCTCTCATTCTCTCTGTCTGTCTGTCTTCCTCTGTCTCTCCCTCTCACTCTCTCTGTCTGCCTGTCTGTCTCCCTCTGTCTCCCTCTGACTCTCTCTCTCTCTCTGTGTCTCTTTCTTTTCCTTTTTCTGTCTATCTGAAAATGTTTCGTCCTCTCCCTTTTTCTTTTTCTCTCTCTCTCTGTATGAAAATGTTTCTCACTCTCTGTTTCTCTCTCTCTGTATGAAAATGTTTCGTCCTCTCACTCTTCCGCTCTGTCTCTCTGTCTCTGTCTCTCTCTCTCACTCTCTCTGTCTGTCTCCCTCTGTCTCTGTCTCTCTCTGTGTGTCTGTTTCTTTTTCTCTGTCTGTCTATCTGAAAATGTTTCATCCTCTCCCTCTCTGTTTTTCTCTCTCTGTGTATGAAAATGTTTCGTCCTCTCACTCTGTGTTTCTCTCTCTCTCTGTGTATGAAAATGTTTTTGTCCTCTCTCCCTCTGTGTTTCTCTCTCTCTCTGTATGAAGATGTTTCGTCCTCTCACTCTTTCTCTCTGTCTCTGTCTCTCCCTGTCTGTCTCTCTCACATTCTCTCTGTCTGTCTCTCTCTGTCTCTGCCTCTCTCTGTGTGTCTGTTTCTTTTTCTCTGTCTGTCTATCTGAAAATGTTTCGTCCTCTCCCTCTCTGTTTCTCTATCTCTCTGTATGAAGATGTTTCGTCCTCTCACTCTTCCTCTCTGTCTCTCTATCTCTCTGTCTGTCTGTCTCCCTTTGTCTCTCTCTGTGTGTCTCTTTCTCTCTGTCCGTCTATATGAAAATGTTTCGTCCTCTCTCTCTGTTTCTCTCTCTCTCTCTGTATGAAAACGTTTCGTCCTCTCACTCTGTCTCTCTCTGTCTGTCTCCCTCTGTCTCTGTCTGTCTCTCAGAAGATGTTTCGTCCTCTCCCTCTCTGTTTCCCTATGTCTCCGTCTGTTTCTCTCTCTCTCTCTGTATGAAGACATTTCGTCCTCTTTCTCTTCCTCTCTGTGTGTCTTTCTCTCTCTTTCTCTCTATCTCTGTGTGTCTGTCTTTCTCTCTGTCTCTGAAGACTTTTCGTCCACTCCCCCTCTTTCCATCGGTTTCTGTCTGTCTGTCTGTCTACCTCTCTCTGAAGACGTTTAGTCCTCTCTCTCTCTCTCTCTTCCCCCTCCCTCTCTCACTCCCCCAACCCCAACTTTTCGCCACCTCCTCAGCTCTTTCTGCAAAAATTCCTTTTTTTTAAAATAAATATACATAGTTTTTTAACACAAATAAATAAGTTAACTCGGTACGTTGCGGACAGTTAAAAAAATATATATAAGCAACAACAAACTTGTTCTGTTGCTGTTGCAAAGTCCACGGGGGCCGAAACGTTGTGGCAGGTTAATTTAATTGCTTCATTTACGGCGGCCATTAAAATTACAACCGTAAAATTAATTTTCATATTTAAGGTGATTATTAAATGTATATATATGTATATATTTTTTTATCCTGTAACATTCAATTAATGAGAAATGTATTCATATTTGATTGGCCCAATAAATCGGCCATTTTTATTAATTGTCGGGGTCTGTTTTTTTTTAATTCCTCTCGTTAATTTATTTCGCGGAACATCCCTGGTACTTTTTTTTGTGTGTCCTGACATTTACATTCAGCGTCATTTATATATATATATATATATAGTCGTTTGAAGAAAGGAAAATAACAGAACTTAAAACGGATCCAAATGTGATTCCGCGAAGAAAAAAGGATAATAAACCTACAGTTCTTTTTTTTTCCTGCCTGACCTTTGTGATAAAATTTCCTTATAAAACTTAATTTTAAAACTCCGAGAAAAATAGAATTGTCCTTCACAGAATCCTAATATCCTCATTTTCTGAATACGAAAAAGAGGGGATAATTACAATCAATAAATAAGTTAAAAAAATATGGCGAAAATTAATTAATTATTAAATAAAATAATTTTCGACCAAGTTTTTTTCTCTGACTATTCTTTTATTTTTTTAAATAAAACAGCGTTTCGGCGAATAATCGCTCCTTCTTCAGGTTTTCCTCACATTTTATATATATATATAAAAAAATTATTTACCGAAAAATAAATTTAAATGAATCGAAAATTTATAGCATTTGATTATTATGGGAAAAATATGCGTTAATTTAATTACGTTAATAATAGGATTTGAAAATTTGTAGCAATTAATTTTTTTTTGAAAAACAGACGTTAATTGATTTATGTAAAAAAAATAAATTTAAATTAATCGAAAATTTATTGCAATTAATTATTGAAGAAAAGCAGATCTTAACTGATTTATGTAAAAAAATAATTAAAATTATCGAAAATATTAATTATTTAGAAAAAAATTTAACATTAATGAAGAATTTATTGCAATTTATTATTGTAGAAAAGCAGACGTTAATTGATTTATGCAAAAAAAAATTAATTAAAATTAATGGAAAATTTATTGGAATTAATTATTGTAGAAAATCAGATGTTAACTGATTTACTGAAAAAATAAATAAAAAAAATTACTGCAATTAATTATTGTGAAAAAACAGATGTTTAATTTATTTACGTAAAAAAAAATAATGGAATATTTATTGCAATTGATTATTGTAGAAAAGCAGACGTTAATTGATTTACTGATAAAAAATTATTAAATTTAGTTATTGTGGAAAATCTGACGTTAATTGATTTATGTAAAGAATTAATCAAAAGTAATGGAAAATTTATTGCAATTAATTATTGTAGAAAAGCAGATTTTAACTGATTTACTGAAAAAGATAAATAAAAAAATTTATTGCATTTAATTATTGTGGAAAAATAGTTGTTAACTGATTTACTGAAAAAATAAATTAAAATAAATCGAAATTTATTTCATTTAATTACTGTGGGAAAACAGACGTTAATTTATTTACGTAAAAAAATAATTGAGGTGAATTGAAAATTTATTAGATTTAATTATTGTCGAAAATAATAGTTATTAATTACCTAAAAAATATACTAATATGAATTGAGAAGATGCAAGTAACGAAAAGAGGTGTTACAAATATAACAACAACTTTTTGGAGGGGGGAAGAAACAAATTAGAAAGGATTGAGAAAACTGTAGAAATATAACTATTTTTAGCATTTTTCTGCTTCTAGGTTTTTACCGGGTTTCTTCATATCCTTGTCCTGGTAAAATCCTTCCTTGATCCATCTTCTGAACCTTGTATTGCACCACATATTTAGCATTTTTCTGCTTTCTAGGTTTTTACCAGTTTCTGCAAAGCCTTGCCCTGGTAAAATCCTTCCTTTATTCGTCTTCTGAAAATTATATTGTACCACATTTTTAGCATTTTTCTGCTTTCAGGTTTCTTCACATCCCTGTCCTGGTATAATCCTTCCTTGATCCATCTTCTAAAAATTATATTGTACCACATTTGTAGCATTTTTCTCCTTCTAGATTTTTACCAGGTTTCTCCACAGCCTTGTCCTGCTTTCTTGATCCATCTTCTGAAAATTATATTCCACCACACCACATTTTTTTTGTAGCATTTTTCTGCTTTCTAGGTTTTTACCAGGTTTCTCCATATTCCCTGTCCAGCTTTCTTGGTCCATCTTCTGAAAATTATATTGCTTCCACATTTTTTGTAGCATTTTTCTACTTCTATATATTTACCAGGTTTCTTCATACCTCTGTCCTGCTAAACTCCTTCCTCGATCCGTCTTCTGAAAATTATATTCCACCACATTTTTAGCATTTTTCTTCTTCTTCTAGGGTTTTACTGGGTTTCTCCACATCCCTTGTCCTGGTAAATTCCTTCCTTGATCCATCTTCTGAAAATTATATTCCACCACACCACATTTGTATTGCACCACTTTTTTTTTGCTTCTAGGTTTTCACCAGTTTCCTCCATAGCCCTTGTCCTGGTAAATTCCTTCCTTGATCCATCTTCTGAAAATTGTATTGCACAACATTTCAACAGTTTTCTGCTTCTAGGTTTTTACCAGTTTTCACTACAGCCCTTGTCCTGGTAAACTGTTTCCTTGATCCATCTTCTGAAACTTATATTGCACAACATTTTTTTTTGCTTCTAGATTTTCACCAGTTTTCCCTACATCCCTTGTCCTGGTAAATTCCTTCCTTGATACATCTTCTGAAAATTATATTCCACCACACCACATTTTTTTGTAGCATTTTTCTGCTTTCTAGGTTTTTACCAGGTTTCTCCACATTCCTGTCCTGCTTTCTTGGTCCATCTTCTGAAAATTATATTGCACCACATTTTTCTGCTTCTAGGTTTTCACCAGTTTCCTCCACATCCCTGTCCCGCTAAATTCCTTCCTTGATCCATCTTCTGAAAATTATATTTCTGCACATTTCAACAGTTTTCTGCTTCTAGGTTTTTACCAGGTTTCTCCAGATCCCTGTTCTGCTGAATTCCTTCCTTGATTCGTCTTCTGAATCTTATATAGCACCACATTTGTAGCATTTTTCTGCTGCTAGTTTTCTTGCAGGTTACTTCACATCACTGTCCTGGTAAACTCTTTCCTTGATCCATCTTCTGAAAATTGTATTGCACCACATTTCAACAGTTTTCTGCTTCTTAGTTTCTTGCAGGTTTCTCCACATCCCTGTCCTGGTAAACTACTTCCTTGATCCACCTTCTAGGTTTTTGCCAGTTTCCCCACAGCCTCGCCCTTGTAAAATCTTTCCTTGATTCGTGTTCCGAAAATTATATTTCACCACATTTGTATCATTTTTCTGTTTCTAGGTTTTTACCAGGTTTTTCCTTATCCCTGTTCTGGTAAAATCTTTCCTTGATCCGTCTTCTGAACCTTCTATTGCACCACATTTTTAAAATTTTTCTGCTTCTAGGTTTTCACATCCCTGTCCTGGTAAACTCTTTCCTTGATCCATCTTCTGAAAATTATATTGCACCACATTTGTAGAATTTTTCTGCTTCTAGGTTTCTTGCAGGTTTTTTCATAGCCCTGTCCTGGTAAACTATTTCCTTGATCCACCTTCTAAGTTTTTACCAGTTTCCCCACAGCATTGCCCTTGTAAACTCCTTTCTTGATCCATCTTCTGAAAATTATATTGCTCCACATTTTTTTGTAACATTTTTCTACTTCTAGATTTTCACCAGGTTTCACTACAGCCCTTGCCCTGGTAAACTCCTTCCTCGATCCATCTTCTGAAACTTATATTGCAAAACATTTTTCTCCTTCTAGGTTTTTACAAGTTTCCCCACAGCCTTGCCCTGGTAAAATTCTTGCTTCATTTGTCTTCGTAAAATTATACTGCACCACATTTGTAGCATTTTTCTGCTTCTAGGTTTCTTGCAGGTTTCTTCATAGCCCTGTCCTAGTAAACTTTTTCCTTGATCCATCTTCCGAAAATTATATTCCACCACATTTTTAGCATTTTTCTTCTTCTAGGGTTTTACTAGGTTTCTCCATAGCCCTTGTCCTGGTAAATTCCTTCCTTGATCCATCTTCTGAAAATTATATTGTACCACATTTCAACAGTTTTCTGCTTCTAGGTTTTCACCAGTTTCCTCCACATCCCTGTCCCGCTAAATTCCTTCCTTGATCCATCTTCTGAACCTTATATTGCATCACATTTTTCTGCTTCTAGGTTTCTTGCAGGTTTCTCCACAGCCCTGTCCTCTTAAACTCCTTCCTTGATCCATCTTCAGAGCCTTGTGTTGCACCACATTTTTAAAAATTTTCTCCATCTAGGATTTTATCACATTTCTTCATATCCCTGTCCTGGTAAACTACTTCCTTGATCCACCTTCTAGGTTTTCGCCAGTTTCCCCACAGCCTTACCCTTGTAAAATCTTTCCTTGATCCGTCTTCTGAAAATTATATTCCACCACACCACATTTGTAGCATTTTTGTGCTTCTAGGTTTTTACCGGGTTTCACTACAGCCTTTTTCCTGCTAAACTCTTTCCTTGATCCATCTTCTGAAAATTATATTGCACCACATTTGTAGTATTTTTCTCCTTCTAGGTTTTTACCAGGTTTGTCCACATTCTTGTCCTGCTAAACTCCTTCCTTGATCCATCTTCTGAAAATTATATTCCTCCACATTTCAACAGTTTTCTGCTTCTAGATTTTTTACCAGGTTTCTCCAGTTCCATGTCCTGCTAAACTCTTCCCTTGATCCATCTTCTGAATCTTATATAGCACCACATTTGTAGCATTTTTCTGCTTCTATTTAATTCCTTTCTTGATCCATCTTCAGAAAATTATATTGCGCCACATTTTTTGTAACATTTTTCTACTTCTAGGTTTTCACCAGGTTTCACTACAGCCCTTGTCCTGCTAAACTCCTTCCTCGATCCGTCTTCTGTAACTTATATTGCACCACATTTCAACAGTTTTCTTCTTCTATGTTTTTGTTGTTTTCCTCCTCCCCCCTCTACCCCACCCCTCACCCGGGGTCCCTGTCCCGACCCTCACTCGCACCTGTTCTTGTTGCTCACTCTTCTCGATACGTGAGAGACTCTTGTGTTCCTTGACCCCGCCGCCGCCGAGACCTTTGCAACGTTTCTGCTCAGCTTCCAGCAGGCTGCTTGTTTTTCCTCTTCACTCAGAACTTGGCCGAACTCTACACCAACCACCATTACTTCTTCACACACACACACACACACGCATTGAAAACCATAATGTTGTTGTTTTTTGGGGGGGAAGAGAGGAATAAATTCTTGAAGGCAAAGCGAGAGCTGGAGGCTTTTCTGGGAGTGAAGGCATGAAGGAAGGAAGGTGACTGGTGACGTCAGAGCTGTTACGTCACACACAGGCAAGACCTGCGCAGGAAGGGAAAAGCGCGGGGGGCGAGTGACGGAGAATCATCAGGGTGGTCGGTGTTGCTTGCTGATGGACGAGGACTTGACTTACCTGGCTGCTGTGAGGCCGAAAGCTCTGCGCAACTAACTGCCTGCTCATGGCTATGGCTATGGCGACACCGGAGTTTCTCCCCCACTCCTCCTTTCCCCCCCTCTCTTCCTCCCCTCCCCTTCCCTCCCTTCCTTCAACTCTCTCTCTCCTCGGCAACAAGGTCAGGCGCTAAAGGCTCAAGCCAAACCTGAATCCCGGTGGTCAGCGCCATCATCATCCATCACTGTGCAGTGACGTCAACGTAGATATTTTGGCTTTGAAATCGAAGTGAGGACGAATTTTTGCTGGGGTTGATAAAAAAGGCGCAAAGCACTTTGTTGATAATGTGAACTGGAACGCACGTGCCAAAGGATCTTGAAATGGGGGACTGGAAAATTAAAAAATATCGAGAAAGAAGAAAAGTTCATCCCATAACTTGTTGCTGAAGGCAATCAGAATTGAAGAAGCAAGGAAAAGAAAAAGAGAAAGGAGAAAGAATACAGTCCATGGCTTCTCAACCAAAAATATATATATAACAGGTGATGAAGAAAGTTAAAAGGTAATTTGGAAAATGGAATCAAAAATGCAAGGAGAATAAATAAATATGTCTATATATAACAGGCGATGAAGAAAGTTAAAAAGCAATATGGAAAAAGGAATCAAAATGAAACAAGAATAAATAAATATGTCTATATATAACAAGTGATGAATAAAGTTAAAAAAAAGGCAATATGGAAAAAGGAATCAATATAACAGGCGATGAAGAAAGTTAAAAAGTAATATGGAAAAAGGAATCAAAATGCAAGGAGAATAAATATATATACATAAAAAAGTAAGGGGGGGACTATATATATGGAGGGCTGGGTGGGGGGGTGGGGTGGAAACAGTGTGTATATAATCGGAATAGCATAGAATGCTACCATAATTTTAACCACCATAATATATACAACGACCAGTCATATATATATATAACCAAAAGATAAGAAAGTGAAGCAAACAAATAATGGTTCGTAAATGATGCATTATATCAATAATATACAAACATCCCCTTGAGGGGGGGGAAAAGAAATTCCTTGCCACACCGTGAAACAACGCACCCAGCAACACCCTTCACCCCGCCC
>CM067379.1:48982-173224 GCA_034510155.1 Eucriotettix oculatus
CCAAGTCACCAATCTCTTGATCTAAGAAACGTTTTGGTTGCTCGAACTGCTTCTGGTGACTGCAAGTTCACCTTTGGACCAGAGACGCGGCTGACGTCAAACGTCATCACGTACCTTCGATTGTAACGTATTCAAGGTCAGGTTACAGACAATCCACCAACGTGTGGAATGTTTCTCCCTTTTTTTGTGGCTCCATTCCTTCCCATCAGAAGCCACGGATTTACAATCATTGGTCAGCATCAACGTTGGATCAATCAAATCCTCAGTCGCTCTGGTGAATATGGTCAGGATTCTGTTACAGTTGACTCAGAACCCACGGTTTCCGTTTCTTTCCTTTCCCCCTCTACCCAGTGAGTGCAAGTTGTTCCCTTGGGACCTCCGAAGGCGCCGCAGCTGCTGAATAAATCTCAAAGTGTGATGTTTTATTATCGCGATGAGCTTAAAACTGTCCCGGGGTCGTGACGACAGCCGAGCAAGTAGGCCGCACCTGCGTAATAAACACTCCCCGAGGCCAAACACTCTCTCTCTCTCTCTCCTCTTGTGTTACGACCTCGTACATCTTCCCTCCAGGAGGTCTTCCTCCTCCTCCTCCTCCTCCTCCTCGTCGCCTCCAGTCAATATTTTCCTGTTTTCCTGTCCCCGTCGGGCTATTTTTACATCTTCGACCACAACAAACGTTATTTGTCCTGGAGATTAGCGGGGGTTTGTATATTTTCTCACCTGGCGGCGGGACGCGGAAGCGAGAATCTCGTCGGCGACAGAGGGAAGGAAGGAAGGAACGAACGCTAAACTCTGCCACCTTGATGGCAGACGACTCGATGCGAAACGTCACACGCTAACGCAAACATCGAAGAGAGAGAAATGAACAGGGAAACAGAAATTAAAAACGGGGAAAATATACACCAACAGAAAATTAACTACAACGAGAAGATGATGATAGCTGCTAAACACGGTACAGAAAACAGGGGGGAGGGGGAAGGTTATCCTTCATCACTGTACATTTAATATTAATTATTTTAGTATACAATTAGAAATGATATAAAAAAATTAAAAATTGGAAAATACATAACGGGGGAAAAAGTACGAGGAGGAGGAGAAGAAGCAAATCGTCACACCGATGACGGTGAAAAAACGTTTGTGGGATGTTTCAGTCTTATATTAGCATCAATTAAGACAAAAAACGATTAATATGAGGCTAAAATACCAAATAATTGAATAGGATTATTGGAAGTTTCAGTCTTATATTAACATCAATTAAGACCAATAAACGATTAGTGTAAGGCTACAACGTCCAATAATTAAATAGGATTGTTGGAAGTTTCAGTCTTATATTAACATCAATTAAGACCAATAAACGATTAGTATAAGGCTACAACGTCCAATAATTAAATAGGATTGTTGGAAGTTTCAGTCTTATATTAACATCAATTAAGACCAATAAACGATTAGTATAAGGCTAAAACGTCCAATAATTGAAATGGGATTGTTGGAAGTTTCAGTCTTATATTAAACATAGATTAAGACCAATAAACGATTAGTATAAGGCTAAAACGTCCAATAATTAAATAGGATTGTTGGAAGTTTCAGTCTTATATTAACATCAATTAAGACCAATAAACGATTAGTATAAGGCTAAAACGTCCAATAATCGAATAGGCTTTTTTTTTCTCTCGGTCACCGATGTGGCCATTAATTTATTTCTCCTCCTCCCCCTCGTTTCTTTCCCCAGTTTGTACTTTCCCTATTTTAAATTCCTTTTTTTTTCCTCTTTTCAAAATTTTCTATTTTACATATTTCTTCGTTTATCACTTATTTTGCATTCTTCCTTTCATCACACTTTGCGACTACCTTTGTGTCGTTGGATTTGATATTGTGTTCTCTCTCTCTTTCTCTCTCTCTGTTCTCTCTCTCTCTCTCTCTCTCTATCTATCTATCTATCTTTTTATGTTTTTTTAACGAGGGACAAAAAGTGGAATCTTCAAAAGACGAAGAGGGAGGTTCCGCACTCCTCAACATTGTGGGATTCTTACCCACTAAACCCTGACATTTTCCTCCCCGGGACTATATATATACATTACTTGGGTGAACTGTCATTATTGCTATTTTTCTTCTTCAACGGGACCTGTACATCATCTATTTATTTACTACTATAATAGCTACGCGCATCTTATATCTATGTACATCTTATAACTATAGACACATTTATTTACACATCATTCCTTTCGGACATTTTAAATTCCGTATCTATCTATCTATTTATTTATCTATCTCTCTATCTCGCTCACTTTCTCGCCCCCCTGTCTTTCTCTCTCTCCCACACGACTGTGTTATATTTTTCCCCTCTTCTGAAAACTTTTATTAGAAAGGCTGAAGATTAAGAAACCGTATTTTACGATTTTAACTGCCCAAAACCGTTGCGTCCATTTTTACCTGTCCATCTTTTACGAGAAAATTTTTAAAATTTCTAATTTAATAAAAAATGTTGTTTTCGTGTCTGTAATCGACGTTCCAAAGAGGGAATGAGTTGGGAGTGGGGGGTTGATGGTTGGTTGATTGCCCCTCTGTTTGTGGAACTTTGGCCTTCCGTTCCAGGGACTCCATTGATCAAGTCAGGGGAATTATTTATTATTCCTGGGTCGGCCTACATCAGAAATACACAAACTTCTCGGAACTGTTTATTATTTACCAGTCAGTCGTCATTCCTGTTCCTCTCTCCCTTCCATTTCCTTCCCCATCCCCTCTTTCCCTCCCCCCACCCCTACCGCCGTAGCATCAAAAAACGATTCGTTTCCGTGATCGATAAGTTCCGGTCCAGTTATTGACGTTGTAAGTTTTGGTCACACACGGAACAAGGGCAGTAAAAGAAAGAAAAAGAGAGAGAGAGAGAGAGAGAGAGAAGAGGGAGGGAGGGAGAGATGGAAAAGTGACTGAAATGATATGGTGGAGGGGGAAAGGGGTGGGGGGGTTTGCTTGGTGTAGTTTTCGCAGAGTGAGATCGACAGTAATGGCGAGAGGAAAACTCTGATTCCGAGAAGAAGAAGAAGCTTTCTATCATCTCCGCCCACATTATCCCCCTTCCCCCCTTTCTTTCTTTCTGACTGTCCTCTTTTTTTTCCCCAGAATAAAGTTAGAGAGAGAGAGAGAGATTCCGAAATGCGGCGTCATCCATCCTCCTCCTCCTCCTCCTTCTTCAGCCTATTCATCTAGTTTGATGTTACCGAGAGTCGTTCGTTGCCCTCTGCTGGGAAAAATCAATACTCCGGAAACGATTATCAGCACAATAAATTAAAAGAACCTGGGGAAAGGATCCAACAACAACAAAAAAAGGGCGAGTTCTTAAAAGTCAGTTCAAGTCGAGATGTGTTAAAAGGAAGGAAACAAACAAAAAAACTGAATTTTTTCTGTTTTTTTTCCACCAAAACCCTTTCATGAAATCTCGTCCAACATCAGTAACAATAAATTACAGAAACGTTCTATCTCGTCCAACATCGGTAAGGATAAATGACAGCAACGTTTTATCTCGTCCAACATCAATAAGAATAAATGACAGCAACGTTTTATCTCGTCCAACATCAATAAGAATAAATGACAGAAACGTTCTATCTCGTCCAACATCAGTAAGAATAAATGACAGCAACGTTCTATCTCGTCCAACATCAGTAAGAATAAATGACAGCAACGTTTTATCTCGTCCAACATCAGTAAGAATAAATAACAGCAACGTTTTATCTCGTCCAACATCAGTAAGAATAAATGACAGCAACGTTCTATCTCGTCCAACATCAGTAAGAATAAATGACAGCAACGTTCTGTCTCGTCCAACATCAGTAACAATAAATGACAGCAACGTTTTATCTCGTCCAACATCAGTAAGAATAAATGACAGCAACGTTTTATCTCGTCCAACATCAGTAAGAATAAATGACAGCAACGTTCTGCCTCGTCCAACATCAGTAAGAATAAATGACAGCAACGTTCTATCTCGTCCAACATCAGTAAGAATAAATGACAGCAACGTTCTATCTCGTCCAACATCAGTAAGAATAAATGACAGCAACGTTCTATCTCGTCCAACATCAGTAACAATAAATGACAGCAACGTTCTATCTCGTCCAACATCAGTAAGAATAAATGACAGCAACGTTCTGCCTCGTCCAACATCAGTAAGAATAAATGACAGCAACGTTCTGCCTCGTCCAACATCAGTAAGAATAAATAACAGCAACGTTTTATCTCGTCCAACATCAATAAGAATAAATAACAGCAACGTTCTATCTCGTCCAACATCAGTAAGAATAAATAACAGCAACGTTTTATCTCGTCCAACATCAGTAAGAATAAATGACAGCAACGTTCTGCCTCGTCCAACATCAGTAAGAATAAATGACAGCAACGTTTTATCTCGTCCAACATCAGTAAGAATAAATGACAGCAACGTTTTATCTCGTCCAACATCAGTAACAATAAATAACAGCAACGTTTTATCTCGTCCAACATCAGTAAGAATAAATAACAGCAACGTTCTATCTCGTCCAACATCAGTAAGAATAAATGACAGCAACGTTCTATCTCGTCCAACATCAGTAGGAATAAATAACAGCAACGTTCTGCCTCGTCCAACATCAGTAAGAATAAATGACAGCAACGTTTTATCTCGTCCAACATCAGTAAGAATAAATGACAGCAACGTTTTATCTCGTCCAACATCAGTAAGAATAAATGACAGCAACGTTCTGCCTCGTCCAACATCAGTAAGAATAAATGACAGCAACGTTCTGCCTCGTCCAACATCAGTAAGAATAAATGACAGCAACGTTCCATCTCGTCCAACATCAGTAGGAATAAATAACAGCAACGTTCCATCTCGTCCAACATCAGTAAGAATAAATGACAGCAACGTTTTATCTCGTCCAACATCAGTAACAATAAATGACAGCAACGTTTTATCTCGTCCAACATCAGTAAGAATAAATGACAGCAACGTTCTATCTCGTCCAACATCAGTAAGAATAAATAACAGCAACGTTCTGCCTCGTCCAACATCAGTAAGAATAAATGACAGCAACGTTTTATCTCGTCCAACATCAGTAGGAATAAATAACAGCAACGTTTTATCTCGTCCAACATCAGTAAGAATAAATGACAGCAACGTTTTATCTCGTCCAACATCAATAAGAATAAATAACAGCAACGTTTTATCTCGTCCAACATCAATAAGAATAAATAACAGCAACGTTTTATCTCGTCCAACATCAGTAAGAATAAATAACAGCAACGTTCTATCTCGTCCAACATCAGTAACAATAAATGACAGCAACGTTCTATCTCGTCCAACATCAGTAGGAATAAATAACAGCAACGTTTTATCTCGTCCAACATCAGTAAGAATAAATGACAGCAACGTTTTATCTCGTCCAACATCAGTAAGAATAAATAACAGCAACGTTTTATCTCGTCCAACATCAGTTACAACGATTTAACAACAATGTTTTATCTCGTCCAACATCAGTATCAATAAACGACAACAATGTTTCACCTCATCCAATCTCTGTAATAATAACAATTAAATAGATTATCTGACAATTAAATATATACAATAAATTGCATATCAGAGCCTCTCAATTTCAGTTTTTTCATTAAAATATTAAATATTACAAGGTTTCGTCTCTCATTTGAGAAGATTCTTCATCAGGTATAAATTTAGCAGCACAATTATTCAACGTGATAGGAAGGAACAGCCTCCTTATTTTTTTCTTTTTTCAGGCTACACGAGTGCGATCCTTCAAACAGGATAGCATAGCACAGGAAGGAAAACCGAAAAGGGCGGGAGGTAGACTAAGTGAGAAAGAGAGAGAGAGGAAGAGAAAGAGAGAAGGAGAAAAAGAAAGAGAGAAAGAGAAAGAAAGAGATGACTGCGGGTAAGAGGATAACTTGGGCGACATCAGCGCAAGTGATTCACGGCGATGTTGAATCACTCCCGACCGCATTGCGTCCTCAACGATAATTCTCCGTCGCAAATTGAGGCCCGCCATCTTTGCTTTGCGTTCCTTCCTTTACTCACGGCAAATCTCAAGCATCAACAGATGTCTAATAAACGTGTATAATAGAGATGGAAGCTGCTAAACGTGGACTATAGGAGTTGCACAAGGGGAAAAGAATAGAAGCTATGTGGCGCTATAGGAGAAATGAGATGGATAGTGGATAGGGGTAACTAACCAGGAGGAAGTTATAAACAGAATAGAGAGAAGGGGGGAGGAGAGAGAGAGAAAAGAATATGGAGGACTTTGAACGGATAGAAGATTAATAGTCCACGTTTTGAGACGGTGACGGTCTCTTAAAATTAGCATCAGAGGGAAGTTAACAGGAGAGGGATATTCTCTAAGTGACGATCTGGTAGAAAAGAAAAGGCTTGCGCAGAAATCAGACCGGTCTTTTCATGAGTTAATACCACACGAAAAACAACACTGAAAAGAGACGAAAAGTTAGGTTGAAGTTGAGGAACAGAAACAGTTTAATTATTTATCTGGTGCCTGTATTTTATTTTTTTTTAGTTAATTTACCGTAAAAAAAATATATATAGTGATAAGTACCAACAGATTTAGAAGAAAATAAAAAATACTTTGTTGATAATGTAAACTACAACCAACATATTAAAGAATTTTGTACGTGACAGGAATAAAATATCGGGAAAGAAGAATAGTTTTTCTTTTGTATAACCTCTGCAGATGGCAGTCAGCAGTGATTAGAATTGGCGGAGGAGAAAAGGAAGGAAGGAAGGAGTAAGGCAAGGACGTCCATTCCGTTTAAATTATATTTATAGAGACAGAGAGAAAGAGAAATAGAGAAAGAGAATGAGAGAAAGAGAGAGAGAGAAAGACAGAAAGAGAAAGACAGAAAGAGAAAGAGAAAGACAGAAAGAGAAAGACAGAAAGAGAAAGACAGAAAGAGAAAGACAGAAAGAGAAAGACAGAAAGAGAAAGACAGAAAGAGAAAGACAGAAAGAGAAAGACAGAAAGAGAAAGACAGAAAGAGAAAGAGAAAGACAGAAAGAGAAAGAGAAAGACAGAAAGAGAAAGAGAAAGACAGAAAGAGAAAGAGAAAGACAGAAAGAGAAAGAGAAAGACAGAAAGAGAAAGACAGAAAGAGAAAGACAGAAAGAGAAAGACAGAAAGAGAAAGACAGAAAGAGAAAGACAGAAAGAGAAAGAGAGAAAAATAAAACAAAGGAGCCACACATAGAAAAAAAATCACTTCACTACTATTATTATCACTTCACTCATCCTAAGAACTACTCACTTTAAGTTTATCTTAGCCTATTACCTAAACTGATTCACGCTGTCCTCCCGGGGGGGAAAAGTCGCGAGTGTTTTCTGCAGGAGGAGAGGCAAGGCAAGGAATTACTTACAACCGCCTATTATGACCTATTTACAAAATTTAAAATTTTCCCACGTCTGTGCGTTGTTGTCGTTGCCCCCCCTTTTTGTCTTTTAATTTTTAACGAGTGGTCATTTTTTAGAAATATAATTTTTTTTCCTTTTTTTATTACTGTAGTAAAAGGAGAAATGAAGGGAAAGGAGGGATGTTGATAGTCGTCTGAAAGGTAGAGGAGATTGATTGGTTTGGTTTGTTTGTTTTCCAGACCTTGAGCTGTGTTTTGTTATTGCTCCGAGTCCGGGGAAAGGTCAAGGGGTCACGAGGTTCCCCAGGGGCGGTTGACCCCCTTTAAAAAGGTCGCCGCGACTCTCGGGGGTCACACGCAAAAGGGGCGGTGGAAAGAGAGGAGGGGAGGGGGAGGGGGAGGGGAAAACCCACCCGGGATCTACCGTCACGTCCTCGGGGAAAAACAACAAGTAAGTAAGGTCTTAAGGGGACGACGACGACACCTCAAAAAAGGGAGAACGTAGGAAGCTACGTAGAAATGAAAAGGCTTGCGCACGTAACGTCCTCGGGAAAAACAATCAAATGATAAGGTCTTAAGGACGACGACAAAACCTCAAAAAAGGAAGAATGTAGGATGCTACGTAGAAATGAAAAGGCTTGCGCAAAAGGGTTGCAGAGGGGAAAAGCCGAAGTCTCTCGATCTACAGTCACGTCCTCGGGAAAAACAACCAAATGATAAGGTCTTAAGGGGATGACGACGACACCTCAAAAAAGGGAGAACGTAGGTAGGTACCTACTTACAAATGAAAAGGCTTGCGCACGTCACATCCTCGGGAAAACAACAAATAAATAAGGTCTTAAAGGGACGAAGAGACCTCAAAAAAGGGAGAACGTAGGTAGCTACGTAGAAATGAAAAGGCTTGCGCACGTCACGTCCTCGGGAAAACAACAAATAAATAAGGTCTTAAAGGGACGAAGAGACCTAAAAAAGGGGAGAACGTAGGTAGCTACGTAAAAAAAACGGAAAGGCTTGCGCAAAAGGGTTGCAGAGAGGAAAAACCCGAAGTCTCGGGATCTACAGTCACGTCCTCGGGAAAAACAACAAATTGATAACGGTTTTAAGGACGAAGAGACCTCAAAAAGGGGAGAACGTAGGTAGCTACGTGAAAAAAAACACGAAAAGGCTTGCGCAGGATAGTTCAGCACGGCTAATATACTGTATCGAAATTGGCAGAACTGAGAATCTGTACGGTAATAGTTTATATATATATAATAGATTAAAATAAAACAAAAAACCTTCACAATCGAACTCATCCTTTCCCCCTGATCATTCAGCCACACCCTAACCCATATATATATATATATACAACGTACTTTGTACGGAAAATAAGGATATTATAAAACAGTGTACAAATACAAGGTTGAATATGGCTGTGTAACCTTCTTTTTAAAGTATAGCAAAACAGTGAACGTAAAGGAGTTTTTGATTACCCTATTACATATATATTTTTTTTTTATTTTAATTTTTTATTCACTATTTAATGTTATATACTATGTCGTTGTTGGAGCAACTGAAAATAGAAACGATGAAAGATTTCAGATGAATAATTAAAAAAATTTAAGGACAACGACAAATAAATAAATAGAAATGAGGGTTACCGAGTGAGAGAATGAACTTACCGATCACACGGCGCCTCTTCCCGGGACATTCTTTTTCTTCACGTGTCTCACTCTCTCTCTCTCTCTCTCGCACTCGCACTGTTGTGAGACATTAGAATATATTTTTTTCTTCTCCACCAACCACGGGCACTAGTGACGTCACGGGGGCAGATACAACATGGCTGGCGACTCTGGTCTTGACTGCACTACTCCAAGAATATATATATATAGTAGGAAACAGCCGTAGAAAATACGATAGTTTCTAGTTGTCCC
This sequence comes from Eucriotettix oculatus, assembly GCA_034510155.1. Taxonomy (NCBI): domain Eukaryota; kingdom Metazoa; phylum Arthropoda; class Insecta; order Orthoptera; family Tetrigidae; genus Eucriotettix; species Eucriotettix oculatus. Next base: position 58,294 of record CM067379.1, read on the forward strand.
AAGTCCAATTCCATCGTGACGTGGAAAGTTGGTCTTTTTTTGCAAGTCCAAAATTGTCCAATAACGATGAGCGCTTTTCTTCTCACGCCGTAAGGAAGGACGAGAGGGAGAAGACTAATGGGGGAAGGACCTCTCGAGGGTAGAGCAGAGTGGCGCAGTGGAAGCGTGCTGGGCCCATAACCCAGAGGTCCGTGGATCGAAACCACGCTCTGCTAAATGACTTTTTTTATTTCCCATGCTTCTTCATTTTGGATTAAATATATTTTTCAAAATAACCATAAAAATATAGCGAGGAAACTCTTACACTCTCCATCATCATTAGATGAATAATATATATATATATATCATTAAATGAGAACATAAGAGTTTCCTCCCTATATTTTTCTGGTTATTTTGTTAATTATATATATAAACAGATGCCTAGGATTTTATTATTATAATGGCGTATATGTGAATAGAGACATTCACCTCAAGTTCTCGGGTTATATAGATTCATTAAGACATACAGATTAATATTTAAATAACCTGTATTCACACTTACACCTTATACCTCATTTAATTTCGTCTACGGACGGTTTTCCCCCTTTTATTATTTCCCATTCTCCTTCCCATCAATTTTTCTGTATTTTCGTATTCTTTACTCAATCTCTTTGGAAAAAAAAACTACTTATACCTCATTTAACATCATAATATTCCTGTCTGTGTTGTTCATCTACCATTTTCTCCCCTTTTTCTTCTCTCCTATTCTTCTACCCATCAATTTTTTTTCTGTATTTTCTTGTTCTTTATTCAATCGCTGGAAATATTTTTTTCTTATACCTGATTTAATCTCATAATATTCCTCTCTGTGTTGTTCATGTACCATTTTCTCCCCTTTTTGTCCTCTCCTATTCTTGAATCCATCAATTTTTCAGTATTTTCTAGTTCTATATAAAAATCGGTAGAGAAAAAAAAATTTCATTATACCTTATTAAATCTCATAATATTCCTGCATGTGTTGCACATATTCCGTTTTGCCTCATTTTACTTCCCCATTCTTCTTCTCCCCATCATCTCTTTTTTTTTGGTTCCTTCTTTCTTCTTCAGTCAGACGCTGGAGAAACTCCTCATGCCTCATATAATCTCATAATATTCCTCTCTATGTTGTTTCTGTCTCTCTCCCCCACTTTTTTTTGTTCCTTCCTATTCTTGTACCCATCAATTTTTTCTCTATTTTCTTGTTCTATATTCAATCGCTGAAAAAAAAAAGATGAGGCAATACCGATTATGTTCAACAAATGGAGGAATATTATGAGATTAAATGATGTATAAGTAGCTTCATCAGCGATAGAGTCGAGAAGAAGAAGAAAATACAGAAAAATTGATGGGAAGAAGAATAGGAAATAAGAAAAGGGGGAGAAAACCGTCCGTAGACGAACAACACAGAGGGGAATATTATGAGATTAAATGAGGTATAAGGTGTAAGTGTAAATACAGGTTATTTAAATATTAATCTGTATGTCTTAATAAATGTATATAACCCGAGAACTTGAGATGAATGTCTCTATTCACAATAAGCCATTATAATAATAAAACTCTAGATGGGAGAAGAAGAATAAAGGAGAAAAGAAAAATGAGGCAAAACCGGATATGTGCAACACACGCAGAAATGTTAAATGAGATTAAAGGAAATATAGGGAAAATTTATTTTTCCAGCCTTTAAATGAAGAACACGAAAATACAGAAAAATTGATGGATAGAAGAATAGGAACGAAGAAAGGGGAGAAAATGGTAGATGAACAACACAGAGAGGAATATTATGTGATTAAAGGAAGTATAGGAAAAACATTTTTCCAGCGATTGAATAAAGAACAAGAAAATACAGAAAAAAATTGATGAGGTGAAGAATAGGAGAGAACAAAAAGCAGAAAATGGAACAGGAACAACACAGACAGGAATATTATGATGTTAAATGAGGTATAAGTAGTTTATTTCAAGCGATTGAGTAAAGAACACGATAATAAAGAAAAATTGATGGGATCAAGAATGGGAAAGAACAAAAGGGGGGGAAAGACGTAGACGAAGAACACAGAGGACAATATTATGAGATTAAATGAGGTATAAGTAGCTTTATCTGCGATTGAATAAAGAACAATAAATTACAGAAAAAAATTTATGGGTACAAGAATAGGAGAGAACAAAAGGGAAAAAATGGTACACGAACAACACAGAGAGAAATATTATGAGATTAAAGGAGGTATAAGAATTTTTTTTTTCAGCGATTGAATAAAGAACCAGAAAATACAGAAAAATTGATGAGAAGAAGAATAGGAAATAACAAGAGGAGGAAAACCATAGACGAACAACACAGAGAGGAATATTATGAGATTAAATGAGGTATAAGGTATAAGTATAAATGCAGATTATTTAAATATTAATCTCTTTGTCTTAATAAATGTATATAACCCGAGAACTTGAGGTGAATGTCTCTATTCACAATACGCAATTATAATAATAAAATCCTAGGCATCTGTTTATATATATAATTAACAAAATAACCAGAAAAATATAGGGAGGAAACTCTTATATTCTCATTTAATGATATATATATATTATTCATCTAATGATGATGGAGAGTGTAAGAGTTTCCTCGCTATGTTTTTTATGGTTATTTTGAAAAATATATTTAATTCAAAATGAAGCAGCATGGGAAATAATAAAAAAAAATTTGAGTTAGCAGAGCGTGGTTTCGATCCACGGACCTCTGGGTTATGGGCCCAGCACGCTTCCACTGCGCCACTCTGCTCTACCCTCGAGAGGTCCTTCCCCCATTAGTCTCCTCCCTCTCGCCCTTCCTTACAGCGTGAGAAGAAAAGCGCTCATCGTTATTGGACAATTTTGGACTTGCAAAAAAAGACCAACTTTCCACGTCACGATGGAATTGGACTTGGGACAACTAGAAACTATCGTATTTTTCAGTGAGGATGTGACGATGATTTGATTTTGAGTGGGTGGGGAGAAAAAAAAACAGCCCCTGAAGAAGGTGACGGATACGCGCCGAAACGTTGTCTAAATAAATTTTTTTTTAACCAAACCAGTCGAAAATTATTTATTTTTAATTTTATTACTGTTTAATTAAACCCCAAAAAACGACGTTACGTCCCCCCTGTACCCCCTTTCACCCACGTCCCTTCCGAGACTTCGTCAGTCGTCCTATAAACTACAACATTAAAGTAGATTACATATTATGGGGGGTTCAGTGTTACCAATTTTTTTTTTAGATATGAAACATGTTTCAAAACATGACGTCATCAAGTAAAGGTGGAGGGTGAGGGAGGGGAAACTGTTAAATTTCTAACCTACCGTAATGCGATGTTTGTAGTCTGCCTGACGAAGTATCGAAAGGGACACGAAACGTGGATTAGGAATAAATAAATTACTTGTAGAATCAGGATTGGAGCGTCGACGTGAATTAAAAGGGAGGGGAATTAAAAAAATTGCTGGGAAACGGAAAAAAAGAGTGGAAGGGGGGGAAGGAGATGTTGTACTGGTTTCTTAAGAACGACGGCGAAGAAGAAGAAGAAGAAGGCTAGTTAACGTAATAACAGAGGGGGAGACGAGGTCGACCTTGCGGTAGGCGATATCAGGATAAAACCGGAACCTTCTGGACTCGGGGAGAGGAGAGAAACAACACGTGGAGGAAGACGACGTAAATGAAAACGGACGGTCGCTGCCCTGGGCTGTGGGGAATTGCCAGGGCTGACAACATCTGCTCCTTTATTCTGCGGGTCGTAGGACCGTTCACTGTAATTGGGTGGAATGGGGAGGGGGAAGAGATGTTAAATGATATCTCTGGACTCGCTGGGTGTTTAAATTTATTCCATTTGCCACCAGACCTATGAAGAAGAGGTATTATCTCTGGAATCTGGTGACGTAATCACGGGGCACTCGCACATTACTTCCAAATTTATATATACATAATTCTTTTTTAAATTTAAAAGTCAAAATTTATTTTTTGTTCAAAATTGAAGAACGACATTTCGGTGCGTATTTGCACACTTCTTCAGGATTTTCCTTTCTGCACGAGACACATTTACAAATGGTAAGATTCGCACACGGTTAAAATTTGTAAATATTTATTTCTCATGGAAATTGCAATTTCTTGGGATTTGGTGCGATTTCGTGAGTTTTATTTCTTCGGATTTCTAACTTTTTTTTTTTTTTTGGTTTCGGTGCAATTTAGTGGGATTTTGGTGCAATTTCTTGGGATTCGGTACGATTTCTTGGGTTTTTGTGCAATTTTTGTGGGATTTTGGTGCAATTTCGTGGGTTTTGGTGCAATTTCTTGGATTTTTGTGGGATTTTGGTGCAATTTCGTGGGTTTTTGTTCGATTTCTTCGGATTTTGTGCTACTTTTTTGGTTTTGGAGTAATTTCGTGGGATTTTGGTGCAATTTCTTCGGTTTCGGTGCGATTTCTTGGGTTTTTGTGCAATTTTTGTGGGATTTTGGTGCAATTTCGTGGGTTTCGGTGCAATTTCTTGGATTTTTGTGGGATTTTGGTGCAATTTCGTGGGTTTTTGTTCGATTTCTTCGGATTTTGTGCTACTTTTTTGGTTTTGGAGTAATTTCGTGGGATTTTGGTGCAATTTCTTGGGATTCGGTACGATTTCTTGGGTTTTTGTGCTATTTTTGTGGGATTTTGGTGCAATTTCGTGGGTTTTGGTGCAATTTCGTGGGTTTTGGTGCGATTTCTTCGGATTTTCTGCTACTTTTTTGGTTTTGGAGTAATTTCGTGGGATTTTGGTGCAATTTCTTCGGTTTCGGTGCGATTTCTTGGGTTTTTGTGCGATTTCATGGGATTTTGTGTCCGTTATTATATATTTTTTTCCAATTTTCCCTCTTCTAGATGAGCCACAAAAATATCTCTGGTTTCCCATGATTTATTTAATCAGAGACCCAAGAAATGAAAAAAAAAATCCCCACGATTCATATTATTTTTCAGCAAGATTGCATGAAAAATATTTTTTTTTCTAGAATATAGTTTGTCTTTCTCCCTCATTCTCTCTCTCTCTCTGTTGCTCACCCTCTATCTCTTCCCCCCCTCTCTCTGCCTTTCTGTTTCTCATCCTCTGTCTTTCTCTGCTCCTCTATCCTTCTCTGTCTGTTTATCAACCTCTGTCTCTCTCTCTATCTCTCTCTCTCTCTCTCTCTCTCTCTCTTATCTGCTCCTGTCTGCCTCATCAAGTTCCGTCTGCAATTTACGGTCGCCATATCGGATCGGTCGTTCCTTTTAAGTATAGGTAATCAAATGATTTATTTTAATTCATGATTTTAAAAAGGCCAATAAATTGTATTTACCGATAATATAATTTATGCCAACCATATTGAAAACTCTAAAAATAATAATAATTTTTTAAAAAAACGACTTTTGCAAGTAACACGTTTTTATTTTCCTTTAGCCCTGAACCGCCACGTTTCGGTATCCTTAACTCTTCTCTTAAAATATTCTGTTCGGTTTTCGTAAATCGTTCCGGGAAATTTTTGAAAAATAAAATAAGAGTTTCCCTGGCTAATCCAATGAACTTATTTAGACGTAATTTTTTTCCTGTCTTGCTATATCAGATCTGCTTTCTTTGTGTTGTGTCTTTTTCCTCATTTCTTTTTTTAAAATAAAATATTGTTGTTTTTTAAAACAAAAGTTGATTAGATGAATTATTGGCATTCTTCTTCTTTTTTTAAAATAAAGTGTTAGGTGTAACTGGCATTATTATTATTATTTGCGGCGGACTATTTTCTTGCGAGGGTGTATTTTTTTGTAGTCACGATGACGTCATCAGCAGCGTTGAAAAGAGAGTCGCCGGAGAGACTTACCTAAGAGGGAAGGGGAAACTCTGGTTACGTAACGGAGGAATGCAGCAGTGTCGCCACCTTGAACGGATGAAATTAAATGCTTTTTATCAGTTACGACTTGTTTGATGAATGTGGGAGATAAAGAGGAAGGGGGGTTGTAAAATCTCTCTCTCTCCTCTCTCCTTCTTCTCTCTCTTCTCTCTCCTTCTTCTCTCTTTTCTCTCTCTCTCCTTTTCTCCGTCTCTTTTCTCTCCTTATCTCTCTCTTCTCTCTCCCTCTTCTCTCTCTTCTTTCTCTCTTCTCTCTCCCTGTTCTCTCTCTTCTCTCTCTCCTCTCTCTCCTCTCTGTTCTCTCTGTCCTCTCTCCGGCCTCTCTCTTCTCTGTCTTCTCTCTCTCCTTCTCTCACTCTTCTCTCTCTTCTCTGTCTCTTCTCTCTCGCCTTCTCTCCCTGTCTTCTCTCTCCTTCTTCACTCTCTTCTCTCTCTGTCTTCAATCTCTGTCCTTTCCGTCTTCCCTCTCTCCTCTCTCCGACCTCTCTCTTCTCTCTCTTCTCTCTCTCCTTCTCTCTCTCCTTCTCTCCCTCCTCTCTCTTCCCTCCCTCTCTTCTCTCTCGCCTTATCTCCCTCTCTTCTCTCTCCTTCTTCTCTCTCCCCTCCTTCTCTCTCTCCCTCTTCTCTCTCCTCTCTCTCCCTCTCTTCTCTCTCCTTCTCTCTCTTCTCTCTCTCTTCTCTCTCTTCTTTCTCTCTTCTCTCTCCCTGTTCTCTCTTTTCTCTCTCTCCTCTCTGTTCTCTCTGTCCTCTCTTCCTCTTCTCCCTCTTCTCTCTCTCCTTCTCTCTCTTTTCTCTCTCTTCTCTCTCTGTCTTCCTTCTCTGTCCTCTCCCTCTTCCCTCTCCTCTCTCTCCTTCTCTCTCTCTCATTCTCTCCCTCCTCTCCCTCTTCTCTCTCTCCTTCTCTCTCTAATTGCCACATACACATTTCCCCCTCCCCTCTTTTTTTTTCAATTCCCTTCCTATACTATTAAAGGAGAGTCACCGCCCTGTTTCAGGATCAACCCTCCTGCAGCCCTGTTAACCCACTCCCTTTCCCCCACCCACCCCGCAAAAATAAATAAATTAGAATGCGACTTAGGAGAAGAAGATCAGTTTGGTTTCAGGGAAGAATCTAGGGACAAGAGAAGCAATATAGACTTGACTTGTGCAACTAATTTTAGGAGACAGGATAAGGGAAAAAAATCATCAGGGCCTGCGGACATGGGATTTGGAGATTTTAAAGGAGAAAGAATGAAAAAAAACACAAGACTTTTACAATGTGAACTTGGGAACACACACTGTTAAGGATTTTGAAGAGGAGGATTGTACGTAACCTCTACAGAAAACAGTCAGCGGTGATTAGTCCCTTGTGAAGGGAGAGTTACGTAAAGTGAAGTGTAGTAAAGTGGTGGCTCAACTCGTGTGCCTCGTAACAGCGCCAGACCGTCGAAGGTCGTGATGACACACAGAAACGCTGTGAAAAGTGATGCAACGTCAATAATCGTTTCACCGGTCGACCTTGAATATCGTTTCCATATCCATGCCTCAAAATAATAAACACTGTGAAATATTATGCTTCACTTCAGTATATATTTTTAGAGGATTTGTACAGCGCTGATGACGTCATTACACTGCACTGCACTAAACTTAGATTGAGTCTTAAATTTCCGTTTCTGTTAGAGGAAGTTCCCCTAAAACACTTCCTGCAGGCAGATCATTACTTGTCCAATTAGGAGATGAGTATTTTTCCAACGTCTCTGTGTTTCTTTTTTGGGTGGTTCCTTGCTTGTAATTTAAACAGCTGATCTCTCCTCCTCCTCCTCCCGTTCCTAGTCGATTCTTTTTTCTTTCATTCTATCTCGGGTTCCCCTGCCAAAGTTTTTTTTTGGGGGGTTCCTTGCTTGTAATTTAAACAGCTGATCTCTCACTCCTCCTCCTCCTCCTCCTCCTCTTCCTCCTCCCGTTCCTAGTCAATTCTTTTTTCATTCTACCTCGGATTCCCCTGCCAAAGTTTTTTTTTGGGTTCCTTGCTTGTAATTTAAACAGCTGATCTCTCCTCCTCCTCCCGTTCCTAGTCGATTCCTCTTTCATTCTTTCTCGGGTTCCCCTGCCAAAGTTTTTTTTGGGGGGGTTTCCTTGCTTGTAATTTAAACAGCTGATCTCTCCTCCTCCTCCTCCTCCTCCTCCACCTTCCCGTTCCTAGTCGACGATTCTTTTTTTCATTCTATCTCTGATTCCCCCTGCCAAGGTTTTTTTCTTTTTTTTCGACCTGCAAAGGTACTGTAGAAGATGTGTAGCCTGCCTCTTTCTTCTTCTCGCCTGTAGCTTGTCTCTCCCACACACATCCATCCCCCCCTAGTCGCCCTTTACCTTTAAGTTACTTTCCCATCCACATACCCAGGTCCTATTTGTACGAATTTTTGCGGGCCCTCCTTTTTGCCACCCTTTCTAAGGTGTCGTGGTGATTTATGAGGATATGAAAAGGCTTGCGTATGATAGGTTAAGATTTGTAAGTGAGGTTGAGGGTTTCGTAGGGTCTCTGGTAATGATGTCTAAAGATCAGCGGAGCCTAAACCTTTCCAAACTGTCGCGGTTATGAGGATATGAAAAGGCTTGCGCAGGATAGGTTAAGGTTTGTAAAGTAGCTTGAGGGTTCTTAGGGGCTCTTGCAATGGTGTCTGGATATCAGTGGAGCCTGAACCTTTCTAAGATGCCGTGCTTATGGGGATATGAAAAGGCTTGCGCAGGATAGGTTAAGGATTGTAAGTGAGGTACAGGGTTCTTAGGGGCGCTGGTAATGTTGTCTAGAGATTAGTGGGGCCTAAACCTAACCAATATGTCGTAGCTATGGAAATATGAAAAGGCTTGCGCATGATAGGAAAAGGTTTGGAAGTGAGGTTGAGGGTTCTTAGGGGCTCTGGTAATGGTGTCTAGGGATCAGCGGAGCCTAAACATTTCCAATATGTCGTGGTTATGGTGATGCGAAAAGGCTAGCGCAAGTAATGTCAACATGGCGGGTTGCGTGAGACCAGTCTTTAAGACTGAATAACACGACGGTAACGACGGTTTTTGTAAGGTAGCTTGAAGGGTTTCGTAGGACCTCTGGTAATGGTGTCTAGAGATCAGTGGTAGTCTAGATCCGTAGTTATGAGGATATGAAAAGGCTTGCGAGAGATAGGTTAAGGTTTGTAAGTGAGGTTGAGGATTCTTAGGAGCTCTGGTAATGGTGTCCAGAGATCAGCGGACCCTAAACCTTTCCAAGATGTCGTAGATATGACGGTATGAAAAGGCTTGCGCAGGATAGGTTAACGTTTGTAAGTGAGGTTGAGGGTTCTTAGGGGCTCTGGTAATGACGTCTAGAGATCAGCGGAGCCAAAACCGTTCCAAGATGTCGTGGTTATTGGGAATATGAAAAGGCTTGCGCAAGATAGGTTAAGGCTTGTAAGTGAGGTTGAGGGTTCTTAGGGGCTCTGGTAATGATGTCTAGAGATCAGCGGAGCCAAAACCGTTCCAAGATGTCAATGACGTCTAGAGATCAGCGGACCCTTTAACCTTTCCAAGATGTCGTAGTTATGACGATATGAAAAGGCTTGCGCGAGGTAGGTAAACATGGCGGATTCTTTCAGGACCAGTCTTAAGACTGAATACCACCACGAGGGCAACAACGGTTTTTGTAAGGTAGCTTGAAGGGTTTCGTAGGGCCAGTCAGTGGTAATGTTGTTGTCTAGAGATCAGTGGAGACTAAAGGTTGGTGCAGACACGATGTAACAACTTTTTTTTTTATTTCACCGAACAAAGTGGACCTTTTTTCTGAGTCGTATTGAAGAAGAAGGTTAATTAAAGGCACACGTGGGTGGACAGAGCCTGAGGCTGACGTCAGCAAGCGTGGAAGCTGAAGCTGAGCCCGAGACGTCATCTGTCTGTCTGTCTGTCCGTCCGTCTATCTGTTGCGGAGGAATGTTATGCTGCATCTCCACGTGAACCGTCATCCTCCGAGCACGTGATGTTTCACTACACTACACCTTGCTCAGCAACAACAACCACAGCAGCATGTAACCTGCTACCACGAAGGACAAGGGGAAAAGACGACAAAGACTGAAAATACTAAACCCATGGAGAGGGGGAAAAAACAGAGGAAAATTACGGTAATCCAACAAATAAATCATCAAAAATAATTTCTAACCAATGTCTCAAAAAAATAAATGTCTCAATATTCAAAAAAAGGAAAACTTTAATCAAATAAAAGAAAACCTGAATAAACAATTCTTGGTAATCTAACAAATAAATCAAAAATAATTTCTAACCAATGTCTCAAAAAATGTCTGAATATTCAAAAAAGGAAAACTTTAATCAAATAAAAGAAAACCAGAATAAACAATTCTTGGTAATTAACAAATAAATTCAACAAATAAATCAAAAATAATTTCTAACCAATGTCTCAAAAAAATAAATGTCTCAATATTCAAAAAAGGAAAACTTTAATCAAATAAAAGAAAACCTGAATAAACAATTCTTGGTAATTAACAAATAAATCAAAAATAATTTCTAACCAATGTCTCAAAAAAATAAATGTCTCAATATTCAAAAAAAGGAAAACTTTAATCAAATAAAAGAAAACCTGAATAAACAATTCTTGGTAATTAACAAATAAATCAAAAATAATTTCTAACCAATGTCTCAAAAAATGTCTGAATATTCAAAAAAGGAAAACTTTAATCAAATAAAAGAAAACCTGAATAAACAATTCTTGGTAATTAACAAATAAATCAAAAATAATTTCTAACCAATGTCTCAAAAAAATAAATGTCTGAATATTCAAAAAAGGAAAACTTAAATCAAATAAAAGAAAACCAGAATAAACAATTCTTGGTAATTAACAAATAAATCAAAAATAATTTCTAACCAATGTCTCAAAAAAATAAATGTCTCAATATTCAAAAAAAGGAAAACTTTAATCAAATAAAAGAAAACCTGAATAAACAATTCTTGGTAATTAACAAATAAATTCAACAAATAAATCAAAAATAATTTCTAACCAATGTCTCAAAAAAATAAATGTCTCAATATTCAAAAAAGGAAAACTTAAATCAAATAAAAGAAAACCTGAATAAACAATTCTTGGTAATCTAACAAATAAATCAAAAATAATTTCTAACCAATGTCTCAAAAAAATAAATGTCTCAATATTCAAAAAAAGGAAAACTTTAATCAAATAAAAGAAAACCAGAATAAACAATTCTTGGTAATTAACAAATAAATTCAACAAATAAATCAAAAATAATTTCTAACCAATGTCTCAAAAAAATAAATGTCTCAATATTCAAAAAAAGGAAAACTTTAATCAAATAAAAGAAAACCAGAATAAACAATTCTTGGTAATTAACAAATAAATTCAACAAATAAATAATCAAAAATAATTTCTAACCAATGTCTCAAAAAAATAAATGTCTCAATATTCAAAAAAGGAAAACTTTAATCAAATAAAAGAAAACCTGAATAAACAATTCTTGGTAATTAACAAATAAATTCAACAAATAAATCAAAAATAATTTCTAACCAATGTCTCAAAAAAATAAATGTCTCAATATTCAAAAAAAGGAAAACTTTAATCAAATAAAAGAAAACCAGAATAAACAATTCTTGGTAATTAACAAATAAATTCAACAAATAAATAATCAAAAATAATTTCTAACCAATGTCTCAAAAAAATAAATGTCTCAATATTCAAAAAAAGGAAAACTTTAATCAAATAAAAGAAAACCAGAATAAACAATTCTTGGTAATTAACAAATAAATTCAACAAATAAATAATCAAAAATATTTTCTAACCAATGTCTCAAAAAAATAAATGTCTCAATATTCAAAAAAAGGAAAACTTTAATCAAATAAAAGAAAACCAGAATAAACAATTCTTGGTAATTAACAAATAAATTCAACAAATAAATAATCAAAAATAATTTCTAACCAATGTCTCAAAAAAAATGTCTGAATAATCAAAAAAGGAAAACTTTAATCAAATAAAAGAAAACCTGAATAAACAATTCTTGGTAATTAACAAATAAATTCAACAAATAAATAATCAAAAATAATTTCTAACCAATGTCTCAAAAAAATAAATGTCTCAATATTCAAAAAAAGGAAAACTTTAATCAAATAAAAGAAAACCAGAATAAACAATTCTTGGTAATTAACAAATAAATTCAACAAATAAATAATCAAAAATAATTTCTAACCAATGTCTCAAAAAAATAAATGTCTCAATATTCAAAAAAGGAAAACTTTAATCAAATAAAAGAAAACCAGAATAAACAATTCTTGGTAATTAACAAATAAATCAAAAATAATTTCTAACCAATGTCTCAAAAAAATAAATGTCTCAATATTCAAAAAAGGAAAACTTTAATCAAATAAAAGAAAACCAGAATAAACAATTCTTGGTAATTAACAAATAAATCAAAAATAATTTCTAACCAATGTCTCAAAAAAATAAATGTCTCAATATTCAAAAAAAGGAAAACTTAAATCAAATAAAAGAAAACCAGAATAAACAATTCTTGGTAATTAACAAATAAATAATCAAAAATAATTTCTAACCAATGTCTCAAAAAAATAAATGTCTCAATATTCAAAAAAGGAAAACTTTAATCAAATAAAAGAAAACCTGAATAAACAATTCTTGGTAATTAACAAATAAATCAAAAATAATTTCTAACCAATGTCTCAAAAAAATGTCTGAATAGTCAAAAAAGGAAAACTTAAATCAAATAAAAGAAAACCAGAATAAACAATTCTTGGTAATTAACAAATAAATCAAAAATAATTTCTAACCAATGTCTCAAAAAAATGTCTGAATATTCAAAAAAGGAAAACTTAAATCAAATAAAAGAAAACCAGAATAAACAATTCTTGGTAATTAACAAATAAATCAAAAATAATTTCTAACCAATGTCTCAAAAAAATAAATGTCTCAATATTCAAAAAAGGAAAACTTTAATCAAATAAAAGAAAACCTGAATAAACAATTCTTGGTAATTAACAAATAAATTCAACAAATAAATAATCAAAAATAATTTCTAACCAATGTCTCAAAAAAATAAATGTCTCAATATTCAAAAAAAGGAAAACTTTAATCAAATAAAAGAAAACCTGAATAAACAATTCTTGGTAATCTAACAAATAAATCAAAAATAATTTCTAACCAATGTCTCAAAAAAATAAATGTCTCAATATTCAAAAAAGGAAAACTTTAATCAAATAAAAGAAAACCAGAATAAACAATTCTTGGTAATTAACAAATAAATTCAACAAATAAATAATCAAAAATAATTTCTAACCAATGTCTCAAAAAAATAAATGTCTCAATATTCAAAAAAGGAAAACTTTAATCAAATAAAAGAAAACCAGAATAAACAATTCTTGGTAATTAACAAATAAATTCAACAAATAAATAATCAAAAATAATTTCTAACCAATGTCTCAAAAAAATAAATGTCTCAATATTCAAAAAAGGAAAACTTTAATCAAATAAAAGAAAACCAGAATAAACAATTCTTGGTAATTAACAAATAAATTCAACAAATAAATCAAAAATAATTTCTAACCAATGTCTCAAAAAAATAAATGTCTCAATATTCAAAAAAAGGAAAACTTTAATCAAATAAAAGAAAACCTGAATAAACAATTCTTGGTAATTAACAAATAAATCAAAAATAATTTCTAACCAATGTCTCAAAAAAATAAATGTCTCAATATTCAAAAAAGGAAAACTTTAATCAAATAAAAGAAAACCTGAATAAACAATTCTTGGTAATTAACAAATAAATCAAAAATAATTTCTAACCAATGTCTCAAAAAAATAAATGTCTGAATATTCAAAAAAGGAAAACTTTAATCAAATAAAAGAAAACCTGAATAAACAATTCTTGGTAATTAACAAATAAATCAAAAATAATTTCTAACCAATGTCTCAAAAAAATAAATGTCTCAATATTCAAAAAAGGAAAACTTAAATCAAATAAAAGAAAACCTGAATAAACAATTCTTGGTAATTAACAAAAAAATCAAAAATAATTTCTAACCAATGTCTCAAAAAAATAAATGTCTCAATATTCAAAAAAGGAAAACTTAAATCAAATAAAAGAAAACCAGAATAAACAATTCTTGGTAATTAACAAATAAATAATCAAAAATAATTTCTAACCAATGTCTCAAAAAAATAAATGTCTCAATATTCAAAAAAAGGAAAACTTTAATCAAATAAAAGAAAACCAGAATAAACAATTCTTGGTAATTAACAAATAAATTCAACAAATAAATCAAAAATAATTTCTAACCAATGTCTCAAAAAAATAAATGTCTCAATATTCAAAAAAGGAAAACTTAAATCAAATAAAAGAAAACCTGAATAAACAATTCTTGGGGGGGTAACACCCGGGTTAAATGGTGGAAAAACCCCCCAAAAATTGCGTAATTTTGTTGTTGTTGTTGTTGTGTTGGTATTCAGCCCTGAGACTTTTCCGATGCAACCCCTCCATGATAACCTATCTTGCGCAAGCCTTTTCATTTCTTTATAACTAGCACAATCCCGACATCCTCCGTAATCATCTTAGCGTATGTATATATATATATTGACATATATGTTGGTGCCCAAACCAAAATATATTAAAGGAATATCGAGAAAGGGGAAAAAAATTGTCGTCGATCAAAAGATGTCATCAGGGGGGTGGGGGAGGGAGGAAACTGTAACACGTGACATCTTCCGAAAAAATACTGTAATTTCGATAAGAGGGTGGGAAAACTTTTCACCAACCACAAAAAAATTTTTTTGATTTAATTAAATCAAATAAATAACCAAAAAAAAGAGAATGGAAAGTTATCAAAAAAAACAAAAAACAGTTACGGTGAAATAAATTAATTTAAAGAAGCAAAAAAAAGAAAGAAGACATGGAAAGTTATAACCGACGACGACAAGAATCGAGAATAGAAAACAGTTATGGTGAAATAAATTAATTTGAGAAGCAAAAAAAAAAGAAACAAGACTAGGAAAGTTATAACCGACGACGACAAGAAGAATCGAGAATAGAAAAAAAAAGGTAACCAAAACAAAATGGCGGGAGCCGCCGCGGCGGCGAATATATGTGTGTGTGTGTGAGAGCGCGCGAATAGATCCGCCCACACACACACACACACGGGCGAGGACAATCACGCGCCTGCCTCATCCTCCTCCATGACGTCATCAGCACGCAGAAATAAGCGCGCCCGTGCCTTTTTAAAATTTAACAGCTGAACGACGCAACAGAGGACGTGGAAAATTGGACGCATTACGCGACTTTCCAAACAGAGAGAGAGAGAGAGAGAGAGAGATACACAACACAACACCTGCGGAGGGGGGGAAAAAACCCTCGACCCTGAGGCGACTCTTATTATAAGGGAGGGAAGAAGGGGAGGGGGAGGAGAAGGTTACAAGGCTAATATCTCTGGTTCTCTCTCTGTCACAGATCACACACACAGAGGATTAACCTCCAGAGGCGGTTCATCAATGACGACTCACTAAGTGTGCAGATATTTCACGGACGTGGCGCTACTCCATTGGTGGCAAAGGTCGCCGGGTCGCCTTCTCCTCACACACACACACACACCACACGAGGAAGTCTGTGACCGAGTCCGTTCAAGATGGACGTTGGTGGTGGTGATTGGAGGAAGAGGAGGATGAATGAGGCACCATGCACGGTGGTCTTCCTCCTCCTCCTCCTCCTCCTCCTCCTCCTCCTTCTCTATTCTTAAAGAAGCCGTCGGTAAATCACGCGCTAAGCAGCCTCGGGCAGGCGGCCAACAGAATCACCTACTGACCTACCAGAATTTCGAGACGATCAACCCAGATGAAGCAAGCAATGACGGGGGGAGGGGGGGGGAAACACCGTCTCGAAAGTTATTCCGGCAACCGTCAGGATCATAGCACACACGGGGCAACGATTAAATCATTAAAGTTAAAATTAAATTAAAACATCTTTAACAGTGTCCAGTAGAGCTGATTATATATTGTAACATGAATAGTTACAATGCAGGCCAGGCTTGCTTGCGAGTTGCAATTGTTTGAGGAACTGACTGACGCAACCCGGGGGGCTAACAATGTGGTCTGGCGAGACGTCATGGGGAGGAGAGGGTGACGGGGAGAAGCAGGTTGAATGACCACGGCCATCCCTGCAGATATATAATTTTTTTTTCCCATGCTCTGATTGAAATTAAAATCTATTTTGGCGTTTTTTTTATGAAAAACAATACCTGGCGCGCCCTAAAGGAATTAAGAAATCCTCGAATACGGAGGAACGACGGATCCGCTACTATATATTGTGATAAAAAGGGGGATTTTGTAACGTTGTGGCGTTATGAGGCGCAGTTCGGCCAACAACAATGGATAGTCGGCCGAAAGATTGTTTTTCCCCACGGGGAAGGCCCGCTTTGCCTGTATAAAAAATGACGATGGTGAACCCCCGCGGAGAAAAATGAGGGCGGGGAACCCCGAAATGTTAAGAAATAGGGGAAGTCCCGCCAGAAGCTTTATAAGGGAAGCCGATGGGTGGCTCGTGAGTGATCAGACGGCAGTAGAGACCCGAGAAGGGAGGCGAGTGCATCAGATCGTAGTATAGAGACCTCAAGAGTGTTGTAGAGCAGACCAGAGCAGACCAGACCAGATCAGACCCGAGAAGGACGTGGCTCGACCCCAGAAGGCAGGCGAGTGATCAGACCGCAGAAGGGAGGCGAGTGGAGCAGAGAGCAGATATCCAGAGACGCACAAATATTCGAGAGGTGGATGTTTGTTGGGCCAGTAATTGTGGCTGATGCATACTCCATCCATCTCTTGAGAGACCCAAAATCCCCTGGGATTAAGCCCCCCCGTGTCTTCACTTAAATTAATAATCAAAATTATTAAAATTGATCTTATTTGTATTTTAAATTAATAAATGTTATATATACAAAAAAAAGTATATTACAATATATATATGCAGACGTGCGCCACTCCCCGCTGAGGTAATTGAAATGTACAATGGTTGTCATGAAAAGGGTTGGATGGGATCACCCCGTGTACGCCATATTGGGTTTACAGGGCGGATGCGTGGAAATTGGGCGGGAGTACACAACCCCGAAGGATTCCTCGCCGAAGGTGCTCATTCACCTTCCCAATCTCCGTCTCCCCCTACTTTTCAATTCCCTTCCTATGCTATTAAAGCGGGAGAGTTGCCTGTTTCAGGAGGATCACCCTCATGATGGTAGCCTGTTAGCCGCACCCCCACCCCACCCCCCACCCCCCACCCAAAATTTTTGGTTGACTGACATGTTTGTTCCGTGGGGACGATGACCTCTGAAGGGGCGCGTATTTATAAGCTCCCCCTTGTAGTAGAGAGTTGCGCATGCGTAGTGAGACTATAATTAGTCGTAGTCGTCGTCGTCCTTGTGACACGCGATTCATGGCCTCCACTTATCATCCAAAGGCGGCTACAAATAAACGGCGCCGACGCAGCAGCAGCCGCCGCAGCCGCCACGTTCCTGGAAATCCTCCTCCTCCTCCTTCTCCAGGGCAGGAAGAAGTGCGCAGCAGCAGAGTTCAGCAACCCGCCACCTGCGCTTGTCCCTTGTCCCTTATCCGCCGGCTTCTTCCCTCGCCTCGTCACTGCTGCGTGACGTCAGCGTCAACGTCGCCATTGCAACTGTTAAACCTTTCTCATCCCTACTGATATAACAAACCAACAGTTTACGGCTTAGGAAAATTCCGCTTCGCTTCACTTTTTGCCTCCCTCCTCCGTTCACTTCCCCTCGTGTCTCCTTTCGAAAATTACTCCACATTGTTCTTGGTATCTGCGTATCAAATCCCCCCAATTGCGTGTTTTTTTTTTCCTCAGCGTGTGCCTGTGTTAGTATTTTACACTATACACATTTCATTTTATTTCCCGAAAAAAAAAATCAATTAAATAAGAAAAAACTTAAAACATATTATAATTATACTCAAAAATTTGACAACGACATTAAATGATCAAGGAACAAAAATAGAAATTTTGCTAACGTCAACAACACAACAACAAAAAAAAAATCAGAAATAAGGGACACTTAAAAAAATATGAAACAAGGGAAACTTTTCCTTCTATCAAAAAAGGATATCAGAAGGAAGTATTAAAACATATAATAGTTCAAAAATTAGGCAACGACATTCAATGAATGATCAAGGGGGGAAAAAATTAAAAAGTTGCCAACGTCAAAAATAAAAATCAGAAATAAGGGAAATATTCCAAAAAAAATATGATGGAATGCTATTTTCCCGGAAGAAACTAAAAGGATGTAAAGCAGAAAATAAGGATCAGTAACGTTAAAAATGAAAGGATAAGAAAACTTGTCATGGTCCAAAATTAATTACAATAAAAATAACGACCAATTTTTCCAAAAAAAACATTTTATTAAAATCAAATTTAATGACGTGTAGGGGGGGAGGGAAGAGGACATTACTTAACGATAAGGATCCTAATATTCTAATTTTTCCTGTTGCAACACATGTTTTCTTTTCGGTTCGGTAGAGAAGCTTTCACAAGAGCCTTTGTTGTAATCCCCCCACCCTATTTTTAGTTTTCATGGTCCGTGTTGTGGCTACTTTTTCTCTCCTTTCCCTTCCCTCTCCTTTATCGCAACCGTAACATTGAGGAACCCTGACCCAGTCACAAGGTTTTTCCCACTTTCCAGCCTGTCGTTACGAAACCCGACGGACGGAGAAAATAACATGCGGCCGCAGGTTTCCACATAACCTCGCTCCTCGTTAACAACGTCACGGAAATCCTGGGAGCGAGGAGGATAAAGTAAGAAGTAGGGAACATTGGTAGGGTAATTATGACGGGCTCAAAAAGGAAAATTAAAACTCAAACCCCTAATACTCTCGCACATGCTTCTGACCGGATGTGACGGGATGAGAAAGCTGTGGCGGCCATTTTTCCCCCCCTTTCCCCTCAAGTCAAGATGGCGTCCGTGCAAAGATCTTCTCTCTCTCGTCGTTGACTTCATTCCTTTCGGAAGGAGAATCTTCAAGCTTCTTCTGATAATTCTTCCCCAATTTCCCTGATTTATTAAACTTCATTTCCCACCCCCCGACGTTGGTCTTTTAAGTTTTCCCTCTTTTCCCCTTATTTTTTCTTTTATTTTGCTTTTTTTTGGGGGGGGGCGGTTCGGTGATGAGGAACTTCTTTTTTTTTCTCTATTGATGTATTTAACTGTCCGCTTTTAAGACTATAAAAAGTTTCCGTTTTCATTACTTTCTTATTATAGTTTGAGCTTTATTACTTTTTTTTTCTCTACTTTCCAATTTACTTTATTTCGTTTTATTTGCCATCGGAAGATGTAACTTTGTACGTTCTTATGATATATTTAAGTCGATGATAAGTTTTCCCCTATTTCTCCTATTTGTTGTAAATTTTTATTTTTTGGAACGATTATGTAATTTTTCCCTTTTATCCCTATTCCGTTTCTGGTAATTTTTCGACGATATTTTTATTTCTTTCAGTATTTTGTTCTCTTTTGGTGGATCATCATAAGTTAAGCTGTTTTTTTTTCCCCACGTATTTTATATATATATATTTATTTTTTTCACCTTTTTCTTCTTCGTTACGATTATTCTGATTTATTTCATTTTACCGGCGTCGGTTCTTAATGTTCATTTTGTACTCTTTTCTCTTACTAATATATTTTTTCTCGACGGGGTTGTTTTAACTTTCACGATTTTTTTCCCTTATATCTTAATTTTTTCTTCTCTTTTATTTTTTAAATCCCGTGACAAGATAACCTTTTCTTCTGATATGCTCCTTTTAATTTTCCTCATCGTTGGACTATTATCAGTCGTCCTTTTCTTTACGTACTATATTTTTTTAAGGTTTATTTTCTCTGCTTGATTTCGCGTTTCATTTCTTATCGGGATACTTTCTTCTGATATACGTAATTAAGTCGTCGATGATATTTCTCGATTTATTTTTTTTCCTTTGTTGTGATTTTTTGTGACTATTTGCAGATTTTTACATGTGGGGTTTTTTTTCCGCGTGACTTATTTCATTACATTTTATCGGCGTTGGTTTTTTAATGTTCATTTTTACTCTTTTTCCTGATGTATTTAATTTTTCTTCGATGTTTTAAGTTTCCAGTTTTTTTCCCCTTATGTCTTCAATCCGTCTGTAAAAATCCTGTCGGAAATTATTTAATTTGTTAAATCAAAATAAAATTTGGGGGAAAAAATATACGAAACTTTTCAGACCCGAAAACTAGACATCGACTTGCAAAAATTAAGGAATTTTATTACCATCCTAAATGTTAAACAAATACGAAAGATGGGAAATCGTAAAAAGAAATAATAATAATGAAAAACGGGTTCTATTTAAGAGTCCAAAAAAGGGAAGGTGAAATTAAATATATAAATTATGAAGAAAGAAAGGAGAAAAAAACAGGTTAACTTATCTTTCACCAAAAGTAGAAAACGAAACGGAAATAAAAAAAATGTCATGGAAAAATTATGAGAAAATAAATCAGGAAAAATGGGGGAAATATTACATGGTCGTTCCCCCAAAAAAATACAAAAAATAAGAGAAAAAAGGGGGGAAAACTTATAATAGCAGACGTTAATCGGTTTAATATTTATTTGATTTAATTTTTTTCCCCCTTAGATAGTTATGAATGAGGGGTTTTACATTTTTTGTTCCTTTTTTTTATCGGTTTTATTATTCAATATTTTCCTGTTTTAATATTATTTATATATTTTTAATTTATTTAATTTTTAGCTTTCACACACACACATTTTTTTTGAAGGTCTGCCATTGTCCCCTATTTCCTCCTTTACTCGCCAGTTAGTCTGTTACAATAGGATTGACATGTTCGTGTGCTCTATAGGAAATATCTACATGTCAGCCATCATGACGGTAAGGATGAGGCAAGGAAGGACTAATCCTGAGGACTGCCTCAACAGGGACGAGGTGAACCAAGACAGACAGACAGACAGACTCTATGCAAAGGTGAAAGCGCTGGAGAAACTACTACACGTCGTGACTTGTGTGTGTGTGTGTGTGTGTGCTAATGTTTCGGGGAATAGGGAGCGACACATAACTGTGCTTCCCCGTTCTTCCTGGAACACAAAAACACCGGACCTCGCTTCGCCGAAAAATTCAACCTCCAAGTCGACACGGTCAATAAATAATTAAACGAGAAAGAAAAAATAATTATTATCCAGCACGTCGAAAATACACAAACTTCCAGGACAAACGTGGAGGTCCTGACATAATCGCTCCGCCTCTGTTAATCCTCATCCCTTAGAGGAGAAGGAACTTTGATTCCTTCAGAAAATAGGGAACCTTAAATATGCAAGTGAAGAAGAAATAATAATAATAATAATAATAAAATTGAGACTTTAAGAAACGAGAAAATTTTGAAAATACTATTTTACAATAAAACAGGAAAAAAACACTGCGGCTGAAGGATTCAGTTTTAGGGTATTTTAATACTGGATTAGCGAGAATAGAGGAAACTTTGATAATTCTATTTTATAATAAGACAGGAAAAAACACTGAGACTGAAGGATTCAAATTTAGGGTATACGGAAATGTAGAACTGAAAAAGTGGGAAAAACAGGTAACATTGATAATTCAATTTTAACAAAAACAGGAAAAATCACAGAGGCTGAAGGATTCAGTTTTAGGGTATTTTAATACTGGATTAGCGAGAATAGAGGAAACTTTGATAATTCTATTTTACAATAAAACAGGAAAAAAACACTGCGGCTGAAGGATTCAGTTTTAGGGTATTTTAATACTGGAAGAGCGAGAAAACAGGAAACTTTGATAATTCTATTTTACAATAAAACAGGAAAAATCACAGAGGCTGAAGGATTCAGTTTTAGGGTATTTTAATACTGGATTAGCGAGAAAACAGGAAACTTTGATAATTCTATTTTACAATAAAACAGGAAAAATCATAGAGGCTGAAGGATTCAGATTTAAGGGTATACGGAATTGTAATCCTGAAAGAACGAGAAAACAGGAAACTTTGATAATTCTATTTTACAATAAAAATGAAAAAAGACTGAGGCTGAAGGATTCAGATTTAAGGGTATACGGAATTTTAATACTGAAAGAAGAGGGGAAAACAGTAAACTTTGATAATTCTATTTTTCAATAAAAAAGAAAAAAGACTGAGGCTGAAGGATTCAGATTTAAGGGTATACGGAAATGTAGTACTGAAAGAAGGGGAGAAAACAGGAAACTTTGATAATTATATTTTGCAATAAAACAGGAAAAAATCGCAGAGGCTGAAGGATTCAGTTTTAGGGTATTTTAATACTGGAAGAGCGAGAAAACAGGAATATTTTTAATTCTATTTTATAATAAAACAGGAAAATAATACAGAGGGTGAAGGATTCAGTTTTAGGGTATTTTAATATTGGAAGAGCGAGAAAGCAGGAAACTTTGATAATTCTATTTTGCAATAAAACAGGAAAAAGGACTGAGCCTGAAGTATTCAGATTTAAGGGTATACGGAATTTTAATACTGAAAGAGTAGGGGAAAACAGTAAACTTTAATAATTCTTATTTTGCAATAAAACAGGAAAAAGGACTGAGGCTGAAGGATTCAGGTTTAAGGGTATACGGAATTTTAATACTGAAAGAAGAGGGGAAAACAGTAAACTTTGATAATTCTATTTTTCAATAAAAAAGAAAAAAACACTGAGCCTGAAGGATTCAGTTTTTGGGTATACGGAATTTTAATACTTAAAGAACGAGAAACCAGGAAAGTTTGATAATTCAATTTTACCATAAAACAAGGAAAAACGCTTAGAGTAAATGATTCAGTTACACGGAATTGAAATATTGAAAAAGAGGGGAGGAAAACAGGTAACTTTAATAATGCTATTTTACAATAAAAGAAGGAAAAAGACAGAGTAAAGGAATTAGTTTTGGGATATGCGAAATTGAAATATTGAAACAGGAAACTGATCATTTTATTTTCCAATTAAAGAGGAAAGAGGCAGAGAGACTGAAGGCTTCAGTTGAACGATTTAAGGAATTTTAATAATGTAACAGGGGAAAAAACAGGAAACTTTGAAAATTCTATTTTCCAACTAAAAGAGGAAAAAGACTGAGACTGAAGAATTCAGTTCTTGGGCCACACGGAATTGTAATACTGAAAGAGAGGAGAAAAACAGGAAACTTTGATAATGCTATTTTGCAATAAAACAAGAAAAACACTGAGACTGAAGGATTCAGTTTTAGGATATACGAAATTGGAATATTGAAACAGGAAACTTATAATTTTATTTTCCAATAAAAGAGGAAAAAGGACTGAGGCTGAAGGCTTCAGTTGAACGATTTCAGGAATTTTAATAATGAAACAGGGGAAAAACAGGAAACTTTGAGAATTTTACTATCCAATAAAAAAGGAAAGAGACAGAGAGACTGAAGGCTTCAGTTGAACGATTTAATGATTTTTAATAATGAAACTTGGTTACACAATAAAACAGAAAATTTTGAGAATCTTGTTTTCCAAAAAAAAAGGAAAGAGAGATAGAGAATGAAGGCTTCAGTTAACTGATTTAAGGATTTTTATTAATGAAACAGAGGAAAACGGGAAACTTTCAAAATTTTTATTTTCCAATAAAAACGGAACGAAGCAGAGAGAGAGTGTGAAGGCTTCAGATGAACAATTTAAGGTATTTTAATAATTAAACTGGGGGGAGGGGAGGAAAGGAAACTCTAACAGTTCTATTTTCCAATAAAAGAGGAAAATGACTGAGGTTGAAGAATTGAAATTTTAGGGTATACAAAATTGTTAATATTTGAACAGGCAAAAATCAGTAAAAATTAAGGTAACATTTATTTTCCAGGAGAGAAATAAAAGGAAACTTTTAAGAATATATTATTTTCCAATAAAGGCAAAAGAGACTAAGCGTTAGTGATTTAAGGAATTTGTAATTTCGAAACAGGTTAGAAATCAGGATGGATTCTTATTTTCATATTCCTATAAAGGAGGGATGAGTGACGCTTTATTTTTTATTTTTGGACATATTTAAACAGTAGTTACCCACTTAATGCGTTTGGACTATTTTGAGACGTCACAATTGCGCAAGGAACATTCACAACACACATATATACACAAGCAATCCATAATTCGTCAGTTTTAAATTTTTTTGGGGGTTGGTGTGTGTGTCTGGATCACCTTCAAGTTCAAATTTCTTTTTTTTGGGGGGGAGGGGAGAGGGGGAGGGGGGAGTGCGATGACGTCACGCGCGTCACTGAGTTGCACTGTCGCGCCAAAAGTTTTTTTTCCCCCCTCCCCTTGCATTTCCCGCAAAACAACGTCTCTGTCAACTCTGTATACTATATATATATTACAAACTTTTCCACGGGAAAATGCTTGAAAACGTTTTTCCCCATTTTCCCCCGATTCAGTTAGTAATTAATCCAATGTCGTTTTAACGCGTCGTTTTGGCGCCGTCGGTGGCCTGAAATAGTGTGCGATGACGTCACCAGGTTGCGTACTCCACTCCATAACCTCGACTCTCTCAATTACCTTATGTAACGCTTCCCTTCACAGCCGTTCGCATCGGCTCGGTTTATCCCAATATTATTCTCCTCCTTCTTTGTATTTAAATACATCCTTCCTATTGAGAATGATCCTGGAAAAGATTTACCCCAATTTCCCACCCCCTTCCCCTTACTGATATGATACCCGGAAAAATAAAAACAGGAAAAAAATTTTATTATCATCACTGAACAATATTAAAGCTGTAATTTGTCCCCCACTTCATATCTACTAAGGAACATATTTAAGTAGTTGAAGGGCCAATTACGGAGGAACACTCAAAATGTCAGTCAGCCTTTGTGATTATTTACGATACTGTAACAGCGCGTTTATGAAACTTTAAACGGTTTCATAATAATTGTTTTTTCACGTGATGTAAGAAACCCGCAGACATCGTCAAGCGCGGGGGATAATATTATCCCAAGTTTCCTGCGGTTTCCCCCGCATCCTCCTGTTTCAATATTACAGCTAATTAATTGCAGTATTGAAACAAAGGGAAACCAGGGAAACTTTAATAATCATCTTACTTTCCAATAGTGAAAAAAAGTGGAAGAAACTCCAATTCCACGGTTTCAAAGGAATTACAACATTGAAACGGGAAACTGTTAATTTAATTTTTCATCACAAAGAGAAGAAAAAAAAAGTAAGTTGAGATTTAATGCTTGAGTTCCTTTACTGGAAAAAAAATAAAAATTGACAGTTTCCTGTTTTCCCTGTAACAATTTTACAGTTGCTTCAATCCTGAAACTCTTAAACCCCCTTTTCTTCCTGTTTTATTGGAAAATAAAATAATTTAAAGTTTCCGGTGTTTCGGGTGTGTTTCCGTTCCAATAAGCTCTACAATTCACCGTCTCCCGCCTTTTTATTTTTATTACCTTCTTTTATTGCAAAATGGAATTATCCTGTTTCCCCTTTCATTAATGTATTTAATCCATCACAACCCAGTCTCTTCCTCCTTCTTATTGGAAAATAAAAATTATATATGTTACCGGTTTTTTCCTCCCACCGTTTTTTATTCCAAAATAACAATTCCCAAAACTTACTGGGTTTTTTTCCCCCTTGTTTCAATACATGAAAACCTTAAAACCTAGAATTAATGAACTCAGTTCTTTTCCTCCTCCTTTACTAGGAAAGAAAAACCATTGTCAGTGTCTCAAGTTTTTTTCCCCCTATTTCTAGATTACAAATCTTAAAATTCTACAAATACAGCTTTCAGTGCCAGTCCTTTTCTTTCTCCCTCAAACTTTATTAACAAATTTATAATTATTTTTAGTTTCCTATTTTCCCCAGTTTTTTTCGTTACTATAATTTCTAAAAACCCTTTCACTCTACTCTTTTCTCAGTTATTCGAAAGTAAAAACCATCTCAAAGTTTCCTGTGTGTTTTTCCCCCTTGTTTGATTATTAAAATTCCTTAAATAGTTCACCTGAAACTCTTACTCGTTTTATTGTTTCAATATAAAATTTGAAATTTCCTGTTATTATTTTCTTCTTTTGCTCGCCTCCCAATATCCCTTAAATCCTTCAACTCCTTTGACTTAGTTTTTTTTTCTCTTTCACTGGAAACAGAGCCTCACCCATGGCGTTTCTTCCATCATCTATTTAAGTATCGTCACATGTATTTTTTTTTATTTGTTCATCCGTCAGAATGTTTCTTCAACAACGGTACAGAACTTTTTGTGATTGCCCAAAAATATTCCAGCCACAGTGTGAGAAAGGAAATTTTGAAATTTAAATTGATGACGTACTATTATTTATTTAGTCTCTCTCTCTCTCTTAGTCTCTCTCTCTGTCCTTCGATCTTTCTTTCTCTCTCTCCCTCTCTTTTTGTTTCTTTCTTTATTTCTGTCTCTGTGTCTCTCTCTCTTAGTCTCTCTCTGTCTCTTTCGTTCTTTCTTTCTCTCTCTCCCTTTATCTCTCTTTTCCCCTTTTTTCTTTCTTTCTTTCTCTCCCTTTCTCTCTCTCCCTTTCTCTCTCTCTCTGTCACTTTCGTTCTTTCGTTCGTTCTTTCTTTCTCTCTCTCTTAGTCTCTCTCTGTCTCTTTCGTTCTTTCTTTCTCTCTCCCCCTTTTTCTTTCTTTCTTTCTTTCTTTCTTTCTTTCTTTCTTTCTTTCTTTCTTTCTTTCTTTCTTTCTTTCTTTCTTTCTTTCTTTCTTTCTTTCTTTCTTTCTTTCTTTCTTTCTTTCTTTCTTTCTTTCTTTCTTTCTTTCTTTCTTTCTTTCTCTCTCTCTGTCTATCTCTTAGTCTCTCTCTCTTTCGTTCTTTCTTTCTCTCTCTTTTTCTCTCCCTTTCTCTCTCTCCGTCTCTTTTTATTTCTTTTTTTCTCTCTCTCTCTCTCTCTTAGTCTCTCTCTGTCACTTTCGTTCTTTCTCTCTCTCTCCCCCTTTCTCTCTCTCTCCCCCTTTCTCTCATTTTTTTTAATTAATCGGTATTTGGTGTAAACAACCTTCTTTCCTTGCCCTGTTTGACGTAATTCATCGGTTACGCCACATTACGGCAAAATTAAGACACCAGACGACTGTAACTCATAACTAACTACATATATTTTTCACCTTGACAAGATTACCAAACATTCCAGCACACATTTTATTTTATTTATTTTCCTTCCTTGTCGTTTCTCAGAAACGTTGTTTATTTTAATTGTTTTTTTTAAAAAAGTTGGTGTCATTTGCATAATAACAATGAGCTGTAGACTAAACAGCCGCTTTTCTTATCTTCACGTCCGGTTTTCGGTGCGTGTCTTCATTTATGTCAGGCCAAAACATGTTGTTTAGTGCGAGTCACTTTTCCCTGTTGTCGGAGGAACGAACGACCTTGGATAACAAACAGTTTTCCTTCTCCCTCCTAATCGCCTTTCTGATCAACATCCTCTATTTTTGATTCCAACCAAAAATATGTAGTTATGCTCATTCCAAAAAAATAAAAAAAAGGTATATTCACCTCTATTTATTTAACAAAAACAAGGGTCATTCATCATTCCTGTTTTTATTTCCCTCTGTCTTCTTTTCTTATGTAAATTAAAAATTAACAAACAGAAAAAAAAATTGATTTATTTTTTTAAAATAACAAAAACGTTAAAAATATATATATTAAAGTGTATTAAATATCCTATTTTATTAAATATTACTGTTTAATTTTTTCTCTCCATTTCAAATAATTATTAACAAACTGTAGTAATAAAAGTTTCAGTAATGTGATATTAGAACCACTTTTTTTCCTTCTATTTTAATGGTTAATATTGGTTCTACAAGTGTCCTAAATTCTACCTTTTTTTTCTGTTTCATAATATTTTTTTTTATGTTTTGTGTTTCCAAAGTAATTACGTTCTCCTTTTTCTTTGATATATAAAACATTAAAAAAAATAGTCAGCAGTAGGATACATTGTCAAGGAGACTGAGGTTAAGACTCTTATTCGACTGTTTTCAATTACCTCTCAATTATCTATTATCATTTTTTTGTTAAAAGACTAACTGTTTCCAATTGCCTCTCAATTACCTATTATCTTCTTTTCTTAAACAATCAATTTTTTCATTCTACTGTTTCCAATTGCCTCTCAATTATTTATTATCATTTTTTGTTAAACACTAAATTCTTTCATTCTGCTGTTTCCAATTGCCTCTCAATTACCTATTATCTTCTTTTCTTAAACAATCAATTTTTTCATGCCACTTTTTCCAATTGTCTCTCAAGTACCTATTATCATTTTTGTTAAACACTAAATTCCCTCATTCTACTGTTTCCAATTGCCTCTCAATTACCTATTATCTTCTTTTCTTAAACAATCAATTTTTTCATTCTACTGTTTCCAATTGCCTCTCAATTACCTATTATCAATTTTCTTAAACAATAAAATTTCTCATTCTCCTGTTTCCAATTGCCTCTCAATTACCTATTATCTTCTTTTCTTAAACAATCAATTTTCTCATTCTACTGTTTCCAATTGCCTCTCAATTACCTATTATCAATTTTCTTAAACAATCAATTTTTTCATTCTACTGTTTCCAATTGCCTCTCAATTACCTATTATCTTCTTTTCTTAAACAATCAATTTTTTCATTCTACTGTTTCCAATTGCCTCTCAATTATTTATTATCATTTTTTGTTAAACACTAAATTCTCTCATTCTACTGTTTCCAATTGCCTCACAATTACCCGTTATCAATTTTTCTCAAACAATCAATTTTCTCATTCTACTGTTTTCAATTACCTCTCAATTTTCCTGTTAACATTTTTTGTTTAACACTAAATTATATCTTATTTATATTTATTTATTTATTATTTACTCCTTGAAACTTCCTAACTTATGATTTCCTCACTTTTCCCTGTTAAGTTTTCTCACTGTTGTCAATGTCTCTCATTTATGTTATTAAATTTCCCCCAATGTTTTTTGATTCTTGTTGCACACAGGCTGCAATATTTTTATAGTATTCATTTGTATTTTATATTCGTATTTTAATTTGTAATTTTTTCGATTTGTTTTTCTATTTATGATTCCCATGCTATAATTTTTTATCTTCTTCACATTTTTATATGTTCAAATTAACATACTACTGTTTCTAAAATTTTCCATGTTAATATTATTTAATGTTTCCCTTTTAAAATAGTTTACTTATGAGTAACGCATATCAGTTGTTGTCTTGTTTATTATCTATGTGTGAAAAGGGAATTTTCTCTTAGTCTCATTTTTGCCTAGAAACGAACTTTCACAATATGTCACACTAACTCTTCAACAGGGGGTGATTTTTTTTTAAATATTTGAACTCTTTTTTCTCTTAAAAAAGGTAATTTTTCATTTGTTCCCCTTTTTTGGAAAGAAATTTTTTATTTGTCCTTTTTTCCCCCGTGTAAATAAGGAATTTTCTCTTTGTCCTTTTTTGTCCAGAAATGAACTTTCAAAATATGTCACATTGATTTCTACTTGAACTTAATTTTCTCTTGAAAAGGGATAATTTTTCATTTGTCCATTTTTCTCTTGAAAATGAATTTTTTATTTGTCCTTTTTTTTCCTCGTGAAAATAAGGAATTTTCCTTTTTTCCTATTTTGTCCAGAAATGAACTTAGAAAATATGTCACATTGATTTTTATTTGAACTTAATTTGAAAAGGGAAAATTTTTCCATTTGTCCATTTTTTCTCTTGAAAAGAAATTTTTTATTTGTCCTTTTTTACCTCCTGAAAATAAGGAATTTTCTCTTTGTCCCATTTTGTCCAGAAATGAACTTAGAAAATATGTCACATTGATTTTTATTTGAACTTAATTTTCTCTTGATAAGGGAAAATTTTTCCATTTGCCCATTTGTCTCTTGAAAAGGTTTTTATTTTTATTTGTCCAATTTTTCCCCTTTAAAATGGAACTTTCGGTTTGTCCTATCATTTCTGAAACGCAGCGTTTTTTTTCCTGAATTTGACCAATTACCTTCCAGCATTTATTTTTCAGTCTATTTGGAAGTAAATTTCTATTAATTATTTGTTCCCCCATTTCCTCTGTAAATGAATTTTTGATTTTGTCCAATTTTTCCCCTTTTCGATAATGTTTCAAATTGGACTCATTTCCTCTTAATAAAACGTGTCCAATTTCCTGTATCCTGAGAAATTCAATCTTGTATCTGTTCCATTCAGTCTTCAAATTAATTTGTTACTGGAATTGTTGTTTCACCTGGATGGGAGTTTATTATTTGTCCTTTTTTTTTCTTCAGAAAAATAATTTTTAATTTTTATTATTTCCTCTGAGAAGGATTTATCTATTTTTTTTTCTGTTCCTTCTTAAAAGTAATGATCGTGTAAATAAATAAATACATTAATTTCGTTTATTCCTCTCTATAAAAAAAATTCCCCTTATTGTGTCTTTTTTGTCCTATGTCCGTTTCTTTTCCAACATTTCTTCACTGATGTCTCCACGTGTCCTCAGTGCCAGGTACGGTTTAAAGGGACCTTGAGAGTAGGAAAGATAATAGTCGTAGAAATTTCCTCGTCGTCCTTTACGTCCAAATTATCTACAACAAGTCCAGCTACTCCTATCTTATTTTGTTTCCTCCACATGTGCAACCGTTTAATTCTTTTTTTTCAAAAAAAAATTGTTTGTTGTTTTATTTGTCGCAACCTTTTGAAATGGGATAATTTAGTTAGTCTTTCCTGTTGGGTAACCAAAGTTATCGCCGCCTGAGGGACAACCTTGCGGAATTTTCTGAAAAAAAATATATATACCATTACACAAGTAGACTAAATTAAGCAGCGACATTTTTTTTCTTCCCCAAAAATTAGCAAATTAACCGACCGGAGAAAGAGAGAGAGAGAGAGAGAGAGAGAGAGAGAGAGAGAGAGAGAGAATGACTGTAACCAAGAGTTTACCTCACACCTAGAAAGACTTTTCCCAAAATAACTAAATACATATGACATCAAGGAGGAAATTAACGGTGAGAGTTGCCGAAAGGAAAAAGAATATAAGAAGAAGCCTCTGAAATGTGGTTCTATAGGAGAATGAGATGAGGTGGATAGGGTAACAACTAACGAGGAAGCTCTAAACAGAATAGGGGAAGAGAGAAACGACATGGAGAACTTTTAAGGAAAGGAGAGATTAAGAGGCCATCTTTTAAGACACGAGGGTCTTGTAAAATTATCATTACAGGTAAGCGTATAAGGGTTAAGAACAGAAGAGATATATATATGAAACAGTAGGATGAGATGATTTGGTGTTAAACTAAAAAAATAATGATGACAGGAAAATTCAGAGGTAATTGAAAACAGTAGAATGAGAAAATTTATTGTTTAAGAAAAAAAGGATAGTAGGTAATTGAGAGGCAAAACAGTAGACTGTATCCTACTACTACTACTGCAAAACTAGTTTATGCTCCTTAATGTCATGTTGTTGTTGTTGTATATATATATTTATTTATTTATTTTTTATTTACTCCTTGAACCTTCCTAACTTGTGAAATGATTTTCTCAGTTTTCCCTGTTAAGTTTTCTGAGTGTTGTTAATGTCTCTCATGTCCCTGCAATGAAATTCAGGGACCCATTTCACTTCAATCGCAGTGGGGGAAGGAGGAGGGGGGAGGAGGGAGGTAAGGAGGAAAACAGGAGAGTCTCCAAATTAGATTTTATAATCCTTTTTTTTCTTCTTCGATAATTGCAACAAATAGTTTTGTCGGGATTATTTTGGTTCAGTTGTCGTATTAGAAGTCTACGTCACCTATTTTCTGTGGTTGTTGTTGTTAGGTTCCTTGATTTTCCCCCGGGGAATATCTTCTGTGAGACAAAGGAGGAGACTAAGTGAAGGAACCCGCAGGTGCGAGGAGAGTCAGGAGGAAGTTCAGCGACCCTCGGGGCGGGCCTTGAACCAAGACCCACCGACCTTGCACAGTTACATTACATAAGGCCCCCACCTGCTGAGTCTCTCTCTCTCTCTTCCCTTCTCTCTCTCCTCTACTCTCTCTTTTCTCTCCTCTCTCTCTCTTCTCTCTCTTTTCTCTCTCTCCTCTCTCTCCTCTTCTTTTCTCCTCTATCTTCCCTTCTCTCTCTTCTCTCTTTCTCTCTCTATTCTCTCTCTCCTCTTCTGTCTCTCCTCTTCTCTCTCTTTCCTTTTCTCTCTCTTCTCTTCTCTCTCTTCTCTCTCTCTTTTCTTCTCTCTCTATTCTCTTCTATCTCTATTCTCTTCTCCCTCTATTCTCTTCTCCCTCTATTCTCTTCTCGCTCTCTTCTCTCCTCTCCTCTCTCCTCTCCTCTCTTCTCTCCCCTTCTTTCTGTTTCTCTCTCTTATCTCCTCTCTCTTCTCTCTTTCTCTCTCTTTTCTCTTTCTCTCTCTCTTCTCTCTTTCTCTCTCTTTCCTCTTTTCTCTCGGTCTTCTTCTCTCTTCTCTCTCTCCTCTTCTTTTCTCCTCTATCTTCCCTTCTTCTCTTTCACTTCCCTTTTCTCTCTCTTCTCTCTTTCTCTCTCTATTCTCTCTCTCCTCTTCTCTCTCCTCTTCTCTCTCTTTCCTTTTCTCTCTCTTCTCTCTCCCTTTTCTTCTCTCTCTATTCTCTTCTCTCTCTATTCTCTTCTCCCTCTATTCTCTTCTCCCTCTATTCTCTTCTCGCTCTCTTCTCTTCTCTCTCTATTCTCTTCTCTCTCCTCTTCTCTCTTCTCTCCCCTTCTTTCTCTTTCTTTCTCTTATCTCCTCTCTCTTCTCTCTTTCTCTCTCTTCTCTCTTTCTCTCTCTCTTCTCTCTTTCTCTCTCTTTCCTCTTTTCTCTCGGTCTTCTTCTCTCTTCTCTTCTTCTATCTCTTTCCTCTTCTCTCTCTGTCTTCTCTCTCTTCTTTTCTCTTCTCTCTTCTCTTTCTTCTCTTCTCTCTCTATCCCTGCACCTCCC
Source organism: Eucriotettix oculatus (assembly GCA_034510155.1). Classification (NCBI taxonomy): domain Eukaryota; kingdom Metazoa; phylum Arthropoda; class Insecta; order Orthoptera; family Tetrigidae; genus Eucriotettix; species Eucriotettix oculatus. The sequence continues at coordinate 91,082 of CM067379.1, forward strand.
AAAAATCACCAGAAACTAGAACAGCGGCCATACTTTCACACAACTGGGAAAGAATTTCCTTTCACTTGCCGTCATTTTTTTTGTTTTCTCCCCCAAAAAAAGCAGTCAATATAGTTTCTACTTTTTTAAAATATATATATAAGTATGTATAATATTAACGATCCTTCTTTCGTTGTTTAGTGTTGAAAAATTTTTGTCCCTAAACTTTTCCCACCGATGCGTGATAAATTTTCTCTCGTCAAGACGAGGGGGGGGGAGTTTCTCAATTTAGAAACTCGTCATAATAAACATCTCTTGGAAAATTTAAATCATGAACCCTAAAAACAGGCAATTGTCATATTTAATTAATTTAAATTAGTAACGTTTCAGTACGGATGAAGGATCCTGTGTAAATGAAGAAATTGCCAAAAAAACATTACGTAATAGTCAAAGACTCTTTATAGTGAGTTTAAGAAATAATTTCTCCAAATAATTCATCAAATAAACCTAGTTCAGTTTTCAATTCTATTCAATTTTCATTCCATTAAAGAAACAAGTTCATCAGATGAATAAATTGAAAGACTAAACTCGTTTATTTGGTTAAATATTTTATCCAAATAGAATTTGTTAATAATAAAGTAGGGAAAGGTGAATAAGGGGGAGAGGGAAGGAGAGGGGAGGGGGAGGGTGTTTCTACGCTGTCTAAACCGTACTCTACTAGGATTTCGAGTTTTGTCTAGAGGAGGAATTTTGACTTATTGGACCCAATTAGATTTCTAGATCCATAAACGAGAGAAAAGTGAAGACATATAAGACTAGAGTGGATTTCCATAAGTCCAATGCAGAATTATGACTAATTGCACCCAATTAGTTTTTTTCTAGTTTCAACCGTCAAGGATTAGACCTTATTTATAGTTTACCCATAAATGAGAAAACAATGAAGATATTGAAGACAAATTTGGATTTCTGTTTGTCCAACGGAGGAAACTGGTTTCTTCATTCCAATTAGTTTTCTAGGGTTTGGAAGACAAAATTGGACTTAAATTTGTCCAATGAAGTTTTCCGACTTTTTGGACCCAATTAGATTTCTTGATTCATAAATGAGAAAAAAGTGAAGACATATAAGGCAAGATTGGATTTCTAAAAGTCCAATGCAGAATTATGACTAATTGCACCCAATTAGTTTTTCTATTTTAGACTGTCAAGGATTAGACCTTATTTATAGTTTACCCATAAATGAGAAAACAATGAAGGTATTGAAAACAAAATTGGACTTGAATTTGTCCAATGGCGGATTCCGACGTTTCGAATCCGATTAGTTTTCTAGGTTCAACTGTCTAGGGTTTAGAGACTCTCATTACAGTTCAACTGCCAAGGTTATAGTCTACCCATAAATGAGAAAAGAGTGAAGATATTGAAGACAAAATTGGATTTCGGTTTGTCCAACGGAGGCTTGTTACATCCAATTAGTTTTCTAGGGTTTGGAAGACAAAATTGGACTTGAATTTGTCCAATGAAAGGATTCCGACTTTTCGGATCCGATTAGTTTTCTAGGTTCAACTGTTCTAGATTTTAGACTCTTATTACGGGTTACCCGTAAGTGAGAATAGAGTGAAACAGTTTTTTCACGACTTAAAACGTATTGAAAAGATGAAATAATAAATACACAAAAAAAGAGAGAAGAGTGTTATTGATTAATAAAATTTCTACAATGTGTGTGTAAAATAAAACGAAAAATCATTGATATGGATGGAGTGAGGCGTGTCTGTGGTTAAGTCGAACCAGACGGCCTTTGGAGGCCACGGAACAGGTTGGTTGGTGGAACAGTTACATACAGCAGCAGCAGCCACAGCCACTGGGCCACCGGACCAACAACAAAAAATAAAAAGAAAGAGGAAAAGGACGAAACAAACTCCCGCTAACCTCGCCAGGTGCGGCGAGTGTCAACCCTCAGCATTTTACCTGTATTTCTTCCCCCCCTCCCCCTCTCCCTCCCCCGTGAGTTCGTAAAGTAAGTGATGTTGTACTGCTTCGCTATTAGTCGACCACTTTAGGTTATCCCTTCTCCTCTCCTCTCCTCTCTCCTCTCCACGTCTCCATTCCTCGCCCTCCCTTCCCTTCCCAGTATTTTGGCGTCACGTGACTGCGTGGGATCGCATTACCCATCACTCTTACGGCTTCCTCGTTAATTTACAGTTTCCACGTGCAAACTCTCGGCCGCAGTTTTCCTTTCACACATCCCACACCACCCCAACCGTACAATTGTTACTGCGTTGCGTCAAGAATATAAAAGAAAAAAAATTATGGATTAAATTGCGTTTCGACCCGTCAGATTCCATCAGGTGACGCTGTGAAAGGCAAATAAATATAAAAAAATTAAAAAAAGGAATAGATAAACAAGAAAAACTTTCCGGTGTGTTTACAACAGAAACACTAAGACGACCTTGTACAGGCCGAAATTTGGAATCGAATAGGTGACCAGGAATTTCAATTTAGTGTAATCAAATTCAACCTGAAAACTTGGCTGCCATATTTTAAAGTAATTAGTTAAATTTAAAGTTGTGAAACTTATTAATTTAATTCCAATAAATAAAGAGAAGAGAAGAGAAGAGAAGAGAAGAGAAGAGAAGAGAAGAGAAGAGAAGAGAAGAGAAGAGGAGAGAAGAGGAGAGGAGAGGAGAGGAGAGGAGAGAAGAGAAGAGAAGAGAAGAGAAGAGAAGAGGAGAGGAGAGGAGAGAAGAGAAGAGAAGAGAAGAGAAGAGAAGAGAAGAGAAGAGAAGAGAAGAGAAGAGAAGAGAAGAGAAGAGAAGAGAAGAGAGAGAGAGAGAGAGAGAGAGAGAGAGAGAGAGAGAGAGAGAGAGAAGAGAGAGAAGAGAGAGAGGAGAGAAGAGAAGAGAAGAGAAGAGAAGAGAGAGAAGAGAGAGAGAAGAGAGAGAAGAGAAGAGAAGAGAAGAGAAGAGAAGAGAAGAGAAGAGAGAGATAGAGAGAGTGAGAGAGAGAAGAGAGTGTGAGAGAGAGAAGAGAAGAGAGAGAGAAGAGAAGAGAAGAGAGAGAGAGAAGAGAAGAGAAGAGAGAAGAGAAGAGAGGGAAAAGAAGAGAAGAGACGAGAGAAGAGAGAGAGGAGAGAGAAGAGAAGAGAGAGAGAGAGAGAGAGAGAGAGAGAGAGAGAGAGAGAAGAGAAGAGAAGAGAAGAGAGAGAGAGAAGAAGAGAAGAGAGAGAGAGAGGAGAGAGAGGAGAGAGAGGAGAGAGAGGAGAGAGTCTACGCTCTCGTCGCGCGCTTCAATGACGGAGTCGTCCTTCGAGCTCTCTTCTCCGTCGTTACGGTTGCTCTTATTCTCTTTCTGCGTTCCTCATCCTGTCTCATTCTCTTCTGACTGCTAACTTTCTCCTTCTCCGCTCCATCTCCGCTCCGTCTTCCCTCCTCCTCTCCTCTACTCTCTCGCGCCTCTCGCGCTCGCGCTGCTCCTCTCTCCTGCGCTCTGTCTCCTTCTCCTCGCGCGCGAGCCTCTCCTCTCGCTATACTCGTCTCGGCTCCTCGTCCGCTCAGTCGCTGCCTTCCGGGGGTACCGCTCCTACTCATCGTCCTGCGACCACTCCTCTCCCTCGCTGCTGCCTCTCCTCGCGCTCTCCTCTTCCTCGTAGGCCTCTACGCACGACTCCTCTTGCCTCCCTCTTACGCTCTCTCCTCGCCCTCTCACTCTCCGCTTACCTTCGACCTGCTGCCTCTCCTCTTGCCCTGCCTCTCTCTTCTCGCAGTCGATCGACAACTCATCCCCACCGCCACGACCCTGTCCGAAGAGCCGCCAATAAAAATACAATGAAACCACCCCCAATTCCCGTGCACCCACAACCCCTGAACACTGGTACTCTTCACAATAGAAGATACAATGTCGTACATTTACCCATATACAACTATCTAAACAAATGAAAATGGGAAAGATACATCACTCGAAACCAAAAGACAAGCGTGGGTAACAAAAAAATTATGAAATCAACATCCTTCAGTACAATATTGTAAACAACCGAAGCGTAATTTATGTAATTTAATTCCAATAAATAAAGAAAAAAAGGGGAAAGAAAACTCTCTGGTGTACAAAACGACCGCGTTGAAATCTAGTAAGAGAAAAGAAAAAATTAATTAGGAAAATCAACAAAAAAACACACACACACAAACACACCGCCACTGAAAAAAAACCTGGCTACTTCTTTAACGATTAGTAAATTTCCAGGGATCAAAGTCAACTCGAAAACTTGGCTACTTATTTTTGTGTTATTTACCGAAGTACCAAGGGATGTAAATTTTCCTCATTCAATTCCAGTAAATAAAGAGGAGAGAAAAGAAAACACCGTTGAGAGCCCAAAAAAATAAATTAATTTTTGAATTTCGAAGGGAGTGGGAGATAAAATTTTTTTTTTCCAATTAGAGCACACAACCGAACTTGACTTCCAAAAATTTTGGCTTCGTCCTTTAAAGTAATTAATAAACCTTCAAGGGTTGAACTTGTTTCTAATTAACTGCTTCAAGTAAAGAGGAAAGATTAGAAATATCTCTGGAAACTCTTCACGACCCTAGTGATGCCAAAAATTTTGGGGGTTGGAAAGAAGAGAGAGAGAGAGAGAGAGAGAAAGAGAGAGAATTAAGCCAGAACCCAACTTAATTTGGCCGCGTCTATTAGTAATCTTCAAGTTGTGTGTACTTTTTCTAATTAAATTAGATTATAGTCAAATTATCTCTGGTTCGGGAAGAAGCGGCAAAGATAAAAAATTAACTTCCCCTCCTCCCCCTCCTCTTTCCCCCACCCTAACACACACACACACACCTGCCGGATTAGCTACAACTCAACCGGCATGTTGAAAGGTAGGAATTAAACACATCGCCGCTACAACAACAACAACAAAATAATTCAATATGGCGGCCTCCCTCCCTCCCTCTCTCAGGCTCCAAATAACAACATGGCGGGAGTTATTAATCACTACAGCAATCCCAAACCAAAAAAAAAATAGAAATTAAAAAATATTTTCTGGAGTAAGTGACGGCCATTTTCGCTCGTTTATTTTTTTAAAAAAAATAACGTTACGCCCCATTCAAAGGGTGTTGTTGTTTATTTTTTTTACCCCCAACAGCGTTTGTTCCCGGAGCAACGTATATCCAGGTTTGGCTGGACGCTTTTTTCAAAACACTCGTGCACAACCGTCCGTGTCAGTGTTTACTCACGTAGCCTTTGATTTCAGGGAATCGTGCCCTGATAAAGCGGCAATGCACTTGTGAGGGAAGATAAGACCGCAACTCCTCCCCTTCACACACACACACACTGACTGGTACGACCTTACACACACACACACATATATATCAGCGAAACAAAACCGGTTAAATTCTCTTGCAACGAGAGAGATTGTTCGTTTTTTTTCTCCCTTCCAATGAATTATCCATAGATTATACTTATAAACAATTAGCAGGCGTGTTACAGGAAACTCTTTGGAATTCTTCCCTTATCTTTGCTAGAGTGAATCTTTCACAGGAAACTTCTTTTACAGTCGAGCTTTGTCTGGAATTTTAATTAATTTTAATTAACGAAAACCACCGTAAATACAAAGATAATTAAATTGTAAACGGCAAAGACGTTAATAAATAACGTACGAAATTTCAGTCAGTGAACTTTTTTCCAGGTTCATCTTTACTCACAGAGGAAATTTTTAAAAGTAGGAAAAATTTCTCGTCTAGAAGTTTACTAATTACTTCGATTCTACTAATTGAATTCTTTCTTTTCTTTTCACTTCTTTGAATCCAAATTTTGGCTTCAGGGAGTTTGGGTTTCTTTTCTCTCTCTCTCCTCTTTATTAAACTAAATGAGAATTAATGAATTAAGAATTAAATGAGAAAATTACATCAGAATTAAATGAGAAAATTACATCCCTTGAAGTTTGATAATCACTGGCCAAGTTCTTCAAGTTTACTTGGAAACTCCTAATTGAATTCTCTGCGCTCCTTTGAATCCAGATTTTGGCTTCAGAGAGTTGTTTTTTCTTCTTCTCTCTCTCCTCTCTTTATTTACTGCAATTAAATTAGAAAATGACACCCTTTACTAATTACTCAAACGAAGTAACCAAGTTTTAGGGTTTGACTCTGATTCTACTAATTGATTTCTTTTCTTCCCCCTTCTTTGAATCCATATTTTGGCTTCAGTTAGTTTTTCTTTTCTCTCTCTTTTTTATTTACTGCAATTAAACGAGAAAATTACATTAATTGAACTTTACTAATTACTCAAACGAAGTAGCCAAGTTTTAGGGTTTGACTCTGATTCTACTAATTGAATTCTTTTTTTCTCCCTTCCTTGAATCCAAAAAATATTGGCTTCAGAGAGTTTTTCCTTTTCTCTCTCTCCTTTTTATTTACTGCAATTAAACGAGAAAATTACATCCCTTGAACTTTACCAATTACTCAAAATAAGTAGCCAAGTTGAGTTTCACTTTAAAAATCCAGGGTTTTGGCTTCGGTATTTTTTTTTCTTTTCCCCCTCTCCTCTTAACTGACTGCAATTAAATGAGAAAATTCCACCCCTTGAAGTTTGCTAATTACTGTCCAAAGTATTCTAGTTGACTTTTCTTCTCCCAGCTGAACTCTTTGCTCTTCTTTTCAACCCAGATTTTTGGATTCAGCGACGTTTCTCTCCTCTCCTCTTTATTTTTCAGTTATTAAATGAGAAAAAAATTACATCCCTCGAAACTTTACTAAAGAAGTTGACTTTGATTCTCCTAATTGAATCCTTTTCACCCCTTCGATCCAAATTATGGTTCCAACAATGCAATGAAGGAAGAGTGTCTGGATGTACGCAGAGAATTTTCTTAACTCTCCTCTTCATTTCAAAGTAATTTAAATTCTCTCCCCCTCTCCAACCCATCTGCGCATTAATAACCTGATCCTGACTTTCCACCACGCGTACGACTCGAAGGTCGACATCATTGTCGCTGGTGACTATTGTTATTATTTTTTTATATTTTTTTACTATCTCTCTCCCCTCCCCCTCTTTCTCTTTTTCTCTTTCTTTCTTTCTTTCTTTCTTTCTTTCTTTCTTTCTTTCTTTCTTTCTTTCTTTCTTTTCTCCTCGATCCCACTCTGCACTTTTCCTACCACGTGTACGAGTTGAGTGAAGGTCGTCGCGTGCGTGGTCAATTGTACATCTCACTGTTGTTGAATCTTATTATTTACTGCGTAGGTTGAGTCCTGTTTCTGCATTACATTTGTTATTTTTTTCATTATTGTTGCTGGTGTGTGTAACAAGCTCTGTCTCTCTCTCTCTCTCTCTCTCGTGTGCGTAGGTTCAAGGGCGAAACGTTTCGAAATGACTCAGCGAATTTTGAAAGGAAGTCGTTAGTTCAGGTACAAGGACGCAGCTGCTTTGCTGCTCTTGCACCTTTCCCTCTTCTGGTCAAGGAGAAGAAGAAGGGAACAGAGGACCAGGTCAACAGATTCGCTTACCTTGCAGGGGGACCAATTTCACAGGACAAAAATTACAACATGTTTATTTTATAAAAAATTCAGTTTTTAAACGCTTTTCGGGGAGGAAAAAATGTACACTTCTCTACAAAATTAATCTTTAGAAACAAACTTGAAAAAAAAATTATTTAAAAATTCTCCATGGAAATTCACCTGTAAAGTCCCCAAATGTAAGGGCCAGGAACCTCGTAGGGGGTTCCAAAAAAAATCAACTTGGCTCGTTTGTGATATTTGCCCCTTTTCTTTTAAATTTAGTTTTCTCTAAGAGATTAATTATCTAAATGAATAATGCCCTATTATTGGTCCTCGAGTCAAGCTCAATAGTGACAGTAAAAAAAAAGAAAAATGAACGATAGAAACCGACGATTGAAAGTTTCCTCGGCTCATCCATCGGCTTCAGTTTCAGGATGAATAAAATTGAAAAGTAACGTTTCGGGACGCGCGACCCTAATTCGGTTTCTTACATCGGGACGCGACCCTAATACGGTTTCTTACATCGGGAAACTTCAGAGTTACTTCAGTTTCGTCTTCTAGAGCGGAAGGCGACGGGGAAACGTTTTCTAAAAGATATAAAAATGATTGCCGAAACCCGGGATCGAACCAGGGACCTTTAGATCTTCAGTCTAACGCTCTCCCAACTGAGCTATTTCGGCCGACGAGTCGGGAAGCTCCTACTACAGGATTACTCCAGACACTTGGCTCCTCCTTTACCTTTTCCAGCAAGTTTTTCCTCTGCCCAATTTTCTATTCTTAGCCCCGTTATTCTGCACCGGAGACAAAAACGCGGAAAAGGAGACGACGAAAGATAAAAATAAGTATGGAAACGAAATCAAACCAGAAGGAGAAGAAATAATAGCCCCCAAGGATTGCTGATGATATTGCGGGGAGTCAGAGGAATACTCGGGAACCATAATAAGTGCGTGATCACAGGACGAAGGGTACAATATGAGAAAAAAAATAGAGTGGAAAGCCAAAGTGATGGAGTGTAGTCTGAGCAAGAGGTAAATAAATATAGCGGGTTGAGACAGAAAAATAAATAGAGTAAGAAACAGAGGTGGGGGGAGGTAGGAAAGGAGGGGGAAAATAAATAGATACTTAAGGATGGAGGAAAGGAAAGTAATAAACAGACACAGACAGGGAGAATAAAGAAATAAAGAGAGTGTGAGAAAAAGAGAATGATAAGTAAATAGAGTGAGGAAGACATAAATAAAATAGTGGCAACGCGAGAGATAGATAATATAGAGTGTGGGAAAGAGAGAGATAAATTACTAGTGTGAGAAAGAGAAGGTAAAAAGAGATATAAATAGATAAAGACTGAGAGAGAAAGGGAAAGAAATAAATATAGTGAGAAAGAGAACGAAAGGTAAATAGAACGAGCGAGAAAGTAGAAGAGTCAGGAAGAAGGGGAAATAAAATGAGAGAAAGAGAGAGAGAGAGGGATAAATAGAATGAGGAATTGGAGTGAGGAAGAGAGAAAAATAAGAAGTAAATATGGGGAGAAAGAGAGAGAGAGAGGGATAAATAATTAAAGAGAAATGAAGAAGAGAGAAGCAGAGAGCTAATTTCTGACTGGAGGTTCGAGTTGAAGCTGTCCGCTGCTCTCATTGGAGAGGCGTGACGTGTGACGAGCAGCAGCAGCAGGGGTGAGAGGGAGAGAGAGAGAGAGAGAGAGAGAGAGAGAGAGAGTCGCGCAGCACGTGGACGTTAAATCAAGGAGACGTTTCTCACAGTGACAAGTCGTGTGACGCTTCAACTCACGGTAATTTGACAGCTGAAAGGAGCTCGAGTCGATCATAACTCACCTTGAGGCAGCAATAAAGGAGAAAGGAAAGAAGGAGGAGGAAGGAGAAAAATAATTACGGAGCTCTGTTGGATGTGAACGTTCACTGAATCGTGTTGCACGCTTTTCCATGAACAAACTCTCGACGAGGCAAGGCGAGGGAAACAAATAACCAGCTTCGCCACAACAACGGACGGACTTTTTACTTTGCCAAAAATGCAGCCACAATTCCCACAGAGACAGACAGAGAAATTATTACAAGTAGCGAGTGACGAAGGAAAGCGGGTGGATGAGAGATGAGACAGTAGGGAAAGAGAGGAAGGGAAGGGCAAAGAGAAAACGAAACAGTGCAGAGGGAAGGAAACCTGTAGGAGAAGTGGACGGGAAGGGATGAAAAGAAGAGTCAAAGAAAAGACAACACGTCTAGTGATTCGTGTATTGATTTTAGGGTGTTGGTTTGTTGGGGTGGGTTCTGGTGATTGAGGGGGTTTGGTTTGTGTTCGGCTGTTGTTTGGTGTGTGTGTGGTTTTTGCTGGTGCTTTTTATTTATTTTTTTTTTTTTTTTTTTTCGTCTTTTTCTTTTTTTTTTGTATTTTTTTTTTTTTTTTTTTTATTTTTTTGTTTTTTTTTTTTTTTTTTTTTTTTTTTGTTTTGTTTCTGCTTTTTTTTTGAGTTCTTTTTATTTTTTTATTTTTTTTCTTTTTTTTTCTTTTTTTTTTTTTTTTTTATTTTTTATTTTTGTTTTGTCTTTGTTTTTTTATTATTTTTTTTTTGTTTTTTTTTTTTTTTTTGTTTTTTTTTTTTCTTTTTTTTTTTTTCTTTTTTTTTTTTTTTTTTTTTTTGTCTTTTTTTTTTTTTTTTTTTTTTATTTCTTTGTGTTGTTTTTTTTTGTTTTTTGTTTTTTTTTTTTTTGTGGGTATTTCTTTTGGTTTGTTGTTTTTTTTGGGTATTTTAGAGTGGTTCCGGGGTAGTGTAGTGCTGATTTGGTTGTTGAGTGTTAAATGTCATGGCGGGTGCGGTGGAGTGAGTTGGACGGAACTTCCGGGAAAGGTACGGACCTGACCTTACCTACATTGTATTTACCTGAACCGTCTGGTACTTACGTACCTTATGACCTTACCTGTTCATTAATGCCATTCCATGAAATTCACCTGCCAGTCCACGCGCACTGTCAGGTTACGGTTGATGTGACTTCGGTCATTACAACATGTCAGGTCACTGTCTTTCCTTTCTGTATGTCCTGTATTACCTTCCTTACCCCACCTTACCTTATCCTACCTTCCCTTCCATTCCATTCCCTTACCTTACATTATCCTACCTTACCTTACCTTACCTTACCTTACCTTAACTTACCTTACCTTACCGTACCTTACCTTACCTTACCTTACCTTACCTTATCCTACCTTACCCTAACTTACCTTACCTTATCCTACCTTAAATTACCTTACCTTCTTTTATCTTATATTACCCTACCTTACCTTACCTTCCTTCCCTTACCTTACCTTACCCTACCCTACCCTATCCTAACTTACCGTACCTTATCCTACTTTACCTTACCTTACCTTACATTACCTTACCTTCCCTTACCTTACCTTACCCTACCTTACCTTACCTTATCCTACCTTACCTTACATTAGCCTACCCTACCCTAACTTACCTTACCTTATCCTACCTTCCCATCCTCCTCCCCCCCCCACCGCACCCCACCCCTTCTTCACCATTCCTATCCCTTTCCCTTCCCCCTTTCTCCTCCGTTCCATAAAAACTCGTACCTTAGCGTACCCTCTATTCCCCTCTCAAGGGTTGCTCCCCACAAGGAGCAGAGTGGCGCAGTGGAAGCGTGCTGGGCCCATAACCCAGAGGTCCGTGGATCGAAACCACGCTCTGCTAACTAATTTTTTTTTATTTCCCTTACAGTACTTTAAATTAAAAGGGTTGTATTTTTACGTCTGATGTTGCGATAATTAAGCAAAATTTTCGCGACCAATTTGAAGACTTTATTATTTTTTAAACAATTTCCAAAGATGAGGAAGAAGAAAATTCAGCCACGAATGAACAGAGCAACTGTCGTGTGTAGCCTCGGGGCCCACGTCTTCAAAATATATTGTAAAAATTTGTGGTTATGTTCAAAAATGTTGTTGTACTTAAAATGTGACTGTTATTAGGATAATAACCAAACAAAGTACTGAAACATTCTTTTTCTTCCCCCCCTCTTTACAAATTGTTAAAAATAAAAATATAGTCTGAAAGTGGTCGGAAATTATACTCATTAATATAAATTAAATATAAACCCCGGAATAATCACAAAAAAGGAATAGGGGCAAATAGGATTTAACATCCAATAAGTTTAAATTCAACATTTTACATCTATTAGGGGATAAATATTTCCGTCCTGTTGTTTGGTCTTTTCAAGTTATTTACACGCAACTCTGGAAACCGGTTTCTCGGTCCTCAGGCCCTAGAAGTTCTCCCCGTTCAGTTTCTCTAGAGTTGGGAACCTCGTTCACCTCGTCCTCCACTAATAGGGAGAAACCTCAACCTTGAACACTTCCCCAAGGTCGAATGGGAAACTTCGAACTCGTCCATTTTTCAACGCATTTTTTTCTTTTTTTAAAAAAATTTCGTTTTACAGCCGCACCAAGCAGCGAGGTCCTTAAGGACTTGCTGATCATGATCAATTATACCTAATTTTCGTAAACTGAGCAAGAGTTTGTCCTCACAAAACACCTAGGATCATCCTGACCCGGGAATCGTAACCCGGGGATTTCTCTATCTACTGCGAGTTAGAAAACATTTTTATCAAAGAAAGGGAAAAAAAAATAAAAATAACTTATCAGCAAATAGACTAGTGATTCTTACTCACCCGAACAATGGAGTAATGCGTCAGTGTGGTTTGTTTACCGTGATAAGCCGAAGGGGAACAGGAAGAGTCCATGTTTTGTGTGCGTACCTTCGTCAATGGCAACGACACCTACACAAAAGGCATCCATTGAAGGTAAAGTTCACAACCGAAGGCGAAAAAAGAGATAGAGAGAGAGAGAGAGAAAGAAAGAAAGAGGGGGAGACGAGACGAGACGAGGGGGAAAGAAAATAATCTACACACTTCCACTAGAATTTAGCAAAAAATGGGTGAAAAAGGGGGAAAAAAAGAGGAAAATCACCTTGCACCGTGACTGTTCTGCTTCTCCTCGTACTTCCGCCGCCCCTCCTCCCCCCCAAAAAAAACACTTGTATTTAATTATTTCTGCAGGGGGAACATTTGCCCTGGTGGCAAAAAAAAGAAAATAGTAAAGAAGACAAACTATAATAAATAAATAAAATTTAAAAAAAGCACCAAACTTTTCTGTGCTTCTAACTTCTTCTTGTAAAACCTTTGCATTCCTATGGGAAAAAAATCTCTAGCGGTTCCCTTCAAGGGCAAAGAATTCCACTTCCTTATCGTCCTCTTTGCGATGGAATATTTGATCCACATTTGGTCCTTTGGTCCCTTTTCCTCCATTTTCTCTTCTAGGGTAAAAATAAATCAATCATAGTTGTCCTGTTTCACGAAAGAATATTTGCCCCACATTTGTCCTTTGGTCCCTTTTCCTCTATTTTCCCTTCTAGAGTAAACTCAAAGTTTTCCTGTCCACGAAAAAGAATATTTTCCCACATTTGTCCTTTGGTCCCTTTTCCTCTATTTTCCCTTCTAGAGTAAAATCAAAGTTCACGAAAGAATATTTTCCCACATTTGTCCTTTGATCCCTTTTCCTCTATTTTCCCTTCTAGAGTAAAATCAAAGTTGTCCTGTTTCACGAAAGAATATTTTTCCCACGTCCGTTCTTTGATCCCCCTTTCCTTTATCTTTTCCTTCTGAAGTAATATTTGAAGGAATATTTGCCCACATCCGGTCCTTGGTCCCTTCCGTTTATTTTCCTTCTGAAGTGTAAAACACACACAGAAAAAAAATCAAAGTAGCACCCTATTTACGGAAAGAATATTTCCCCATATGGATTCTCCTTCTGACGTGAAATGAAAAATCAATGTTACCCTTTGTTACGAAGGAATATTTGTCCAAATCCATCCCTTGGTCCATTTCGTTTATTTCTCTCCTGAAGTAAAATTTTTTAAAAAAAACACAGTTGCCCTGTTTACGAAGATTGTCATTTTATCCCTTCCTTTATTTCCCTTCTGAAGTAAAACAAAAAAATCAAAGTTGCCCTATTTACGAAGGAATATTTGTCCACATCCATTCCTTGGTCCATTTCGTTTATTTTCCTCCTGAAGTAAAATTTAAAAAAAAAATCATAGTTGCCCTGTTTACGAAGCACGTCCTTTGGTCCCCTCCTTTATTTTCCTTTTAAAGTAATATGAAAAAAATCAATGTTACCCTTTGTTACGAAGGAATATTTGTCCACGTCCATTCCTTGGTCCCTTTCCTTAATTTCCCGTCTGAAGTAAATCACAAAAAAAAATCAAAGTTGTCCTATTTGGGAAGGAATATTTCCCCATATATATCCTTTGGTCCCTTTCCTTTATTTTCCTCCGGAAGTGAAATATAAAAAAAATCATAGTTGACCTGTTTACGATACAAGTCCTTTGGTCCATTTCGTTTATTTCCCTTCTGAAGTAAAATTTAAAAAAAATCAAAGTTGTCCTGTTTACGAAGGAATATTTGTCCAAATCCATCCCTTGGTCCCTTTCCTTTATTTTTCTCCTGAAGTAAAATTTAAAAAAAAATCAAAGTTGCCCTGTTTACGAAGAAATATTTCCCCAAATAGATTCTCCTTCTGACGTAAAATGAAAAATCAATGTTATCCTTCTTTACGAAGGAATATTTGTCCACATCCATCCCTTGGTCCGTTCCCTTTATTTTCCTCCTGAAGTAATTTTTTTTAAAAAAACTCATAGTTGTCCTATTTGCGAAGGAATATTTCCCCATATAGATTCTTTGGTCCCTTTCCTTTTTCTCCTTCGGACGTAAAATGAAAAATCAATGTTATCCTTTTTACGAAGGAATGTTTTGTCGACATCCATCCCTTGGTCCCTTTCCTTTATTTTCCTCCTGAAGTAAAATAAAAAAAATTATAGTTATCCTTTTCTACGAAGGAATATTTGTCCACATCCATCCCTTGGTCTTGGTCCCTTTCCTTTATTTCTCTTCTGAAGTAAAACACAAAAAATCAAAGTTGTCCTATTTACGAAGGAATATTTCCCCATATGGATTCTCCTTTTCACATAAAATGAAAAATCAATGTTATTCTTTTTTACTATGAATATTTTTGTCCAAATCAATTCCTTGGTCCATTTCGTTTATTTCCCTTCTGAAGTAAAATTTTTAAAAAAAATCATAGTTGTCCTGTTGACGAAGGAATATTTTCCCCATATCGGTCGGTCCTTTGATCCGTTTGACGTGCGTAATGACGTAGCGGTTGTGACGTTCCTTGAGCGTCGAGCACCGGGACACACACACACACACGTACAGTAGCCTGTTGCTGAGGGAGAGAGAGAGAGAGAGAGAGAGAGAGAACTCGTCGGTCCTGTTATGTTATTCAAGGTCGTATGGAGACAAGAGAGAGAGAAATTGCATAATTTAGAAAATTGCAATTCTGCTATTTTAAATGTCGAGGCCGCGGGTTTCTTAGGTAAGTCAGCGTCAAATCTACAAGTCTGTTAGGTAACAAGCAATGGCGGAAAGACCGTTAATTTACCCCGTCGTTCTCTTCTCCCCCCTGTCTCTTTCTTTCTCTCTGTGTGTCTCGCTCTTCACTTAATCATTAAATAGCTTTAGCTTTCCCTTTTCAGTCCACTCCTATCTTTTCTCTATTGTCAAGTTTTCCAATTTTCCTTTTCCACGTATGACTCGCCTCTATTCTTTCTACAGTGACTGTGGTGCGTCGCTCCTGTTCGTTCCCCTTTGACTTCGTGGTTAGGTCCTTTATTTTTTTTCCCCATTCAGCAGCCCCGTTCCCTTGATGAGAGCCTTATTTGCTTCTCTCTCTCTCTCTCTCTCTCTCTCTCTCTCTCTCTCTCTCTCTCTCTCTCTCTCTCTCTCTCTCTCTCTCTGTGTGTCTCGCCCTTCACTTCATTAAATAGCTTTAGTTTTCCCTTTTCAGTCCTCTCCTATCTTTTCTCTATTGTCAAGTTTTCCAATTTCCCTCTCGACTCACTCACCCTATTCTTTCTCAATTACGACGTATTTTTTTTCGCTACAGTGACTGTGTGGTGCGTCGCTCCTGTTCGTTCCCTTTAACTTCGATGTTCGGTCCTATTTTTTTTTTCCATTTAGCAGCCCCGTTCCCTTGATGAGAGCCTTGATTGCTTTGTCTCTCTTTCTCTCTATCTCTGTGTGTCTCGCCCTTCACTTCATTAAATAGCTTTACTTTTCCCTTTTCAATCCTCTCCTATCTTTTCTCAATTGTCAAGTTTTCCATTTTTCCCTCTCCACGTACGACTCGCCCTATTCTTTCTCAATTATGACTTTTTTTTTTCTACAGTGACTGTTCGTTCTCGTTTGACTTCGAGGTTCGGTCCCTTATTTTTTTCTTCTTTCCCCCATTTAGCTCGTTCACTAATCCTCTTTGAAGAAGGAGGAGGAGGATGAGTGTTGTTAGGGAACCCTGTGGACCTTGCCCGGGGTTCTTGACCTTGCGGCCTTCGTCCGTCCGTGCGAATTCCCGGCGCGTCGTTCACCCCACCTTTGTCCCCGCAGAGCGCGCGCCAGACTCCCAAGGACTAAAACCCAACAAAGGACTCTCTCTCTCTCTCTCTCTCTCTATCTCGTCCAGGGCCTAAACTCCACGGAGGAGGAGGGAAACGCGCAGCCGGGAAAAGGTCAGCGCCGAAGCGTCGTGAGGGACAATCATCCAACAACGAGCTGCTGGGAAGCTGAAAGTCGAATTGAAAATGTCGTCGAAAGTCAAGATAACCACACTAAATAACCCAGAAAAAAATTTTTTTCTGACAACTTTCGGAAAAACTGCAAAAGGATAAAGCAAAATTTAAATGGAAAGCGAACGCTAATAAGATGAAGCCAACAATTTAACGGGGAAACACAAAATGAAACTGACAAATTAAAGACCACGAAAAAAAAATAACAACGACGACGACGTTTCTCTCCTCTCTCCCCCTCTCCAGGTGACTGCAAATCGCAACAATCGACTCTGTTCATGTAGACAATCAATCCTTACACTTGCAGTTAACACAGAAAATCTACAAAAAAAGGTCCAAATTCTCGGTAATGAAACATTCTTTTTTTAAAAAAACGGTCTCCTTTATCTTTGTTTTTTTTCCCCAGACAGATTTTAAGATTTTTAATCAAAGAACGTTTCGGTGGATATTTGCACCTTCCTCAGGTCTGTGGCTGAATAAGTCTCTGCCTCGAATGATCTCTTTACATAAAAAATGGTGTTTGTAACACTTTAAAATATGTTGAATTTTTTTAGAAATTGGATGTAACAATTTTATTGTGAAGAGAAAAAAAAACCTGAAGAAGGTGAAAATATATGCGCGCCGAAACGTTGTTTGATTTTAAAAAATATTAAAAAACTATATGAAATTAAATAAATAAATAAAAATGAAATCATCTTCGCCCGTTTCTTTTTTCCTTGAGACAGTTTTATTTTCATTTTTTTAATCAAACTACGTTTCGGTTCATATTCGCTCCTTCCTCAGGTCTAGTGGCTGCCTCGGATATTCTCTTTATATACATATAAAAAAGCTAGTGCTTATAACATTTTATAATATGTTGAATTTTTTTTAAAAATTGGATGTAACAATTTTATTGCGAAGAAGAAAACGTGAAGAAGGTTCAAATATATGCGCGCCGAAACGTTGTTTGATTAAAAATAAAAATAAAACTTTCCGAAAGAAACCGGTCGAGAATTGTTTCATTTTTAATATTTTAGTATCAGACGTTAATTGATTTAATATTAAACAAATAAAGTATCTTTAAAATAAGGGGGTTTCCCTAAACGGCTTTATGGATGATTACATTTTATTTGGCTGTAATGGTTTTAAGGTATCGAAATTATTTTTCATACACTAAGTAATCCTTAGAGGAAATAAAATTGCGACCCTGAAATCAGTACTTGTTAGGGGTGAGACAGACACGGGTAACAACCCCCTAGGAGGCGGAGGGGGTGGAAAAATTTTAAATATGCGAAAAATCAGCTGATATATTATTTCCGTGGAATAAATACTTTTAGGGAGGGAGGGGGTCAATTACTTTCCCGCGACACTATTTTGCCCCCTACCCTGATGACGTATTGATGACGTGTTAGCAAGTGTTGTGTGCCCGTGCGTGCGTGCGGCGGCGACGACGACGTTAGCGAGGTCGCATAACTTTAGTGAAATCAACTTGACGACTTTTATAAATAACATCAAGTGTTGATTGGTAAAATTATAAAATGAATTAGAGGGCTTTTATACATATATAAATTATTTATTAATAGTGAACACAAAACCACGTTGAAGGACTTTTTTTACATATGACCTATATGTTTCGATTATTGATCAATGCAGAACATAAAATTCAAATCGAGGACTTTTTATGTGCACAATAATTGTTGACTAATAAACAGCATAAAATTAATTAGAGGACTTTTATAGTTATATCAATTATTGATTAATAATGAACATAAAATCGACTTGAGGAAGTTTATAAAATCATCAGTTGTTGATTAATAAACACCATAAAATTAATTTGTTGGGGCTTTTATACCAATATATCAATTACCGAATAATAAAGAACGTAAAATAAAGTTTTTTTTTCATGTATGTTTATGTCAATTATTAATTAATAAAGATCATAAATTCAATTTTTTGAAGGGCTTTTGTATGTTTGGATATATGAATACTTGATGCTTATTTTAAAAAATCTAAAGATATTTGTTTGTACCGAATCTTCCTAGTTAACCCTTTGGCTACTTTGCTCTTCCTTCCGCATCCCCTTCCCTTCCCTTTCCAATTCCCTCCCTATGCTATTAAAGGGTAGTTCCTCCCTGCTCCAGGATCTCCCTCATGTAGCCTGTCAATCCGAAAAATAAATAAAAAGTAATAGGATCCTTAAATCATAGGATCAATTACTTTCCCGCGTTACTGTTTCGTTTTTTTTGCCCCCCTACCCTGATGACGTATTGATGACGTGTTAGCAAGTGTCGTGTGCCCGTGCGTGCGTGCGGCGGCGACGACGACGTTAGCGAGGTCGCATAACTTCAGTGAAAATGTTTTATCATATTTAAACTTTGATAATCGGGGCATCGCCGGGCACCCAGTTAGTTAATAAATAAAAGTACTGACGTCAGGCAAACAGATTTAAGTAACGTAAATACATTTTTTTAAATTTATATTAACTATTCGTGTTTGTCGATTAGAATAGACACAATGGGGCGGGACGAGGACCGTTAAGAGGCGACTGGAAACAATAAGGAGAGAGAGAGAGAGAGAGAGAAAAAAAGGGGGGGTTCGTGCACGGTTCAGAATAAGTGAGTGGGGCGGGGGGAAGGAGGGGGAGAAGGAGAGGGGTTAGAGACTTATTTGGAAGGAGCGCCCGGAAAAGGGTTTTTGTGAAACGCAGGTAGAGAAGGGAAATTTATTCTGGCAAAATAGGGAAAAGGGGCTGAGAAGACGTGGGAAGGGGCCGAGAGGACAAGGGGGAGAGAAGGAAGCTACAACAGGTATAGGGAGGAATCAGGGTGATTGGGGAAGGAAGGAACTGGACCAGAATTCAACAACTTGAAGCTGCAGGACGAGGAAATCGAGAGAGAGAGAGAGAGAGAGAAACAGGAACAGGGAAACGCGGATGTGAGTTTCCCAACAGGGAAGTTCGGGTCTTGTCCTTATCTCACAACTTCGCCGAAACTCCCGATTACTTCAGCGTTCTGTAAATATGTCTATGTTTATTTACTTTCCCTTTCAATGTTGTTGCTGTTCTCGTTGTTGTTGTTCTTTACTAATTTCCTCTTCCTCCTACTTCTTCCTCTGTTGGAACTTAATAGTTTCCTCCAGAGGGAAAATCAATCCTACCAATCAATAAGTCGTACAACAGCCACACATGTCAGAAAATCTAATCAACACTACCAAGGGGGGAAAAGCACCTGTAGCAGGACAACAAGTGGCAACAACAAAGCAATTAGTAATGACGTCATGACAGTGAAGTAAGTAGTGACCTTCAGGCTCCTTCTTCCTCAACAGCACGATGGAAAACCCAACACATCATCCTTCAAACGTTTCAAATGTGATTCTCTCTCAATCTCTCCTCTCTCTCTCTCTCTCTCTCTCTCTCTCTCTCTCTTCTCTCTCTCTCTCTCTCTCTCTCTCTCTGTCTGTCTGTCTGTCTGTATTTCTCCTTCCCCCTCTCTCTCTCTCCCTCTTTTTTTGGAAAACAGTCTACATGAGGGTGATCCTGAAACAGGCAACTCTCCTTTAATAGCATAGAAAGGGAATTGAAAAGGGGGGATGCTGTGGAAGGTAGAGCAAGGTAGACTTGCAAGGGTTAACTAGGGACCCCCGGGCTATGGTTTAAGGATCCTACCCTAGTGGTGTTTCACCTAATGAGATGCAGGATGGGAAAACCCTAGAAAACCTGCATCAGGTAGGTCAGGGGGGCATTGGGTGGTTACTATTCTCACGCCCTTCCCTGTGAATGACGGAGGAGAGACGAGTCTGCTGTGGGGACGCAGCATTCCCCTCTCCGTGTCTCCACAAGCTTCAGGAGGCAGTTGGCCGCGACTGATCCAATAGGATCTCTTGCCTTATGCCCAAGGTCTTTGACCCCAGTACATATACCTCCTAAAAATAGGTGAAGGTCTCTCTCTCCCTCTTCTGCTGCGACTTCTTGTACACAATAATTATTGACTAATAAACAGCATAAAATTAATTAGAGAACTTTTATCCTTATATCAATTGTTGATTAATAATGAACAATAAATCAAACTGAGGAAGTTTATAAATACATCAAGTATTGATTAGTAAACGACATAAAATAAATTAGAAGGCATTTACACACATATATAAATTATTTATTAATAATGAAAACACAAAACCAATTTGAGGACTTTTGCATTTGGCCCATGTATGAATTACTACTGATCAATGCAAAACATAAAATTTAAAATCGAAAACTTTTATATGCACAATAATTATTGATGAATAAACATAAAATAAATTCGAGGATTTTTGTACATATATCAATTATTGATTAATATACACCTTAAAATCAAGTTATGGACTTTTATACACATATCAATTGTTGATTAATAAAGAATATAAAAATTCAAATCGAGGACTTTTTATGTACCCAATAATTGTTGACTAATAAACAGCATATAATTAATTAGAGGACTTTTTATCCTTATATCAATTGTTGATTAATAATGAACATAAAATCGACTTGAGGAAATTATTGATTAATAAATACCATAAAATTAATTTGTGGACTTTTATAATTAAATCAATTATTGATTAATGAAGAATATAAAAATTCAAATCGAGGACTTTTTATGTACACAGTAATTGTTGACTAATAAACAGCATAAAATTAATTAGAGGACTTTTATAGTTATATCAATTGTTAATTAACAATGAATATAAAATTCAATTTAGGAAGTTTATAAATTCATCAATTATTGATCAATAAATTGCATAAAATTAATTTGCGGGCTTTTATACACATATCAATTATTGATTAATGAAGAATATAAAATTTCAAATCGAGGACTTTTTATGTACACAGTAATTGTTGACTAATAAACAGCATAAAACTAATTAGAGGAATTTTATAGTTATATCAATTATTGATTAATAATGAACATAAAATAGACTTGAGGAAGTTTATAAATTCATCAGTTGTTGATTAATAAACACCATAAAATTAATTTGTGAACTTTTATACACATATCAATTATTGATTAATGAATAATATAAAAATCAAATCGAGGACTTTTTATGTACACAATAATTGTTGACTAATAAACAGCATAAAACTAATTAGAGGACTTTTATCCTTATATCAATTGTTGATTAACAATGAACATAAAATCGACTTGAGGAAGTTTATAAATTCATCAGTTGTTGATTAATTAATACCATAAAAATAATTTGTGTACTTTTATACATATATAAATTTTTGATTAATAATGCACATAAAATCGACTTGAAGACGTTTATAAATTCATCAATTATTGATTAATAAACAGCATAAAATTAATTTGTGAACTTTAATACTTATAACAATTATTGATTAATAATGAACATAAAATCGACTTGAGGAAGTTTATAAATTCATCAATTATTGATTAATAAACAGCATAAAATTAATTGGTGGGCTTTTATACCAATATATCAATTACCGAACAATAAAGAACGTAAAATAAAGTTTTTTTATGTATATATGTATGTTTATGTCAATTATTAATTAATAAAGATCATAAATTCAATTTTTTTGAAGGGCTTTTGTATGTTTGGAGATATGAATACTTAATTATTTTTTTGAAAAAAAAATCAAAAGATATTTGTTTGTACCGAATCTTCCAAGTAATTGGGGAACATTTTATGTCCAAATGAAATGCCTGAAAATTCTTATCTGCTATTGGAGGGAAATAAAGTAAAAAAATTAATCTGAGAACCTGTAGTTGTTGTTGTTGACTCCCCTTCCTTCCTTCCTTCCCCCGTGTAGTGGTGTTGAATGCATGTGGTCCAGCTTCCTCCTGCTGCTTTTTTGGCGACCCTTTTAATTTCATTCGTGTTATCTTCGTCCGTTTTACAGCCACCTGAGCAGCAGCTTTCACTCCGTCTCACTGCATCTCGCTTTTATCGCAGGATCAGTGTTGTTGTTGTTGTTACAACAGCGCGACTCAGCACCTGTTTATTCCTTATGGGGACCCGTAGCAGTCTCTAAATACGGCTGCCATTCTACCAAAATTCAAACCAAACAAAACAAAACACAATACTACTCACCATTACAAACTCTCCCCTGGCTCTCCGTCATCCACCATCATAACAGCATCAAAATTTTCCCCCAATGTAAACTCAGTGGTAATCTCCAAATTTCATAACAAACCTAATCAAAAGCGCGCAATTCAACCACCACCCAAATCCCCACCCACGATCCATGACAATCCTCGTCCACATACCTCCCTCTAGCCTCAAAAGAAAAACTTCCAATTTGACCTCATCCTTCCTTCCCTCCCGCCTGATCACCCTAACCCGCTACTACTCTACCATCATCATGACCACATCCTCTCATTAATCCTCCAAAAAATCTCTTCACTGCCTGTCAATCCTCACACTTCCACGTCGTACGCCGCCCCTCAGGTCCTCACAATTAAACCCAACCTGTTGGGCTAAAGTAGCTTAATCAAATGGATTAACCTACCATGACAATCCTCGTCCACATACCTCCACTCTCCCTCTAGCCTCAAAAGAAAAACTTCCAATTTGACCTCATCACTCCTTCCTTCCTTCCTTCCTTTCCGCCTGATCACCCTAACCTGCTGCTACTCTACCATCATCATGACCACATCCTCTCATTAATCCTCCAAAAAATCTCTTCACTGCCTGTCAATCCTCACACTTCCACGTCGTACGCCGCCCCTCAGGTCCTCACAATTAAACCCACTCCTGTTCGGCTAAAGTAGGTTAATCAAATGGATTAACCCTAACCCTCCGTCATGTAATCAAGTTAAATTATATACAACATTTTATTT
The DNA here is from genome assembly GCA_034510155.1 of Eucriotettix oculatus. Classification (NCBI taxonomy): domain Eukaryota; kingdom Metazoa; phylum Arthropoda; class Insecta; order Orthoptera; family Tetrigidae; genus Eucriotettix; species Eucriotettix oculatus. Next base: position 114,022 of record CM067379.1, read on the forward strand.
TCATGATGTTGTTTATTTTTGTGTGTGTGTGTGTGTTTTCATATTGTATATACTGTTTCGAAATTAGCACAGTAAACTTTTTGTAATTGTAATTGTGTTTTATTTGTATATAGATGCAACCGGGTAAATAGCAGCTAAGTAATAATAGTAAATTTTCCTTTCTTTTCCTTTCCTTTCGTTTCCTTCCCTTCCCTTTCCTTTCCCTTCCTTTCCTTTCCTTTCCTTTCCTTCCCCTTCCCTTTCCTTTCCTTTCCTTTCCTTTTCTTCCCTTCCCTTTCCTTTCCTTTTCTTTGCACAGCTGAAGGTCATCTCAGGGCAGGGCTGGGAAACATGGTTGTAGGGAGAGAGAGAGAGAGTTAGTTGTTGAGGCGCTGCTGAGTGGCGTTTCCTTTCCTCCTCCTCCTCCGACGCTTTTCCACTGAGGTTGCGTTTCCGTCCTTCCTGCAGGCTGTAGAAATTTGATCTGTGGGAAAGCCTCGTGCCATCAACTACAGTACCGTGCATATGCCCCGAGACACCTTCACCTATTTTTGGGGGAAGGTATATGCATGCACTGGGGTCGAAGACCTTGGGGCATATGGCGACAGTTGTTGTCCTCCTCCTCTGTGATCCCGTCGGCCCAACTGCCTCCTGAAACTGGCGGAGACACGGAGAAGGGAATGCTGCTGCTGCGACCCCCGCAGCAGCAAACTCGTCTCCCCCCGTCATTCACAGGGAGAATAGTAGCCCAATGCTACCTGATGCAGGTTTTCTAGGGGGGTTTCCCCTGCATCTCTTTAGGGTGAAACACCAGATGGGTAGGATCCTTAAACCATAGCCCAGGGGTCCCTAATCAACCCTTGGCTACCTTGCTCTACCTTCCGCATCCCCTTCCCTTTCCAATTCCCTTCCTATTCTATTAAAGGGGAGTTTCGTGCTTCACGATCACCCTCATGTAGCCTGTTAATCACAAAAAAAAATTGGATCCTTAAACCATAGCCCAGGGGGTCCCTAGTTAACCCTTGGCTACTTTGCTCTACCTTCCGCATCCCCCCCCCCTTTTCAAATCTCTACCCTATGCTATTAAAGGGTAGTTTCCTGCTCCAGGATCACCTTCATGTAGCCTGTTAATAAAAAAAAAATAGGATCCTTAAACCATAGCCGAGGGGGTCTCTAGTTAACCCTTGGCTACCTTGCTCTACCTTCCGCATCATCCCCCCTTTTCAATTCCCTACCCTATGCTATTAAAGGGTAGTTTCCTGCTCCAGGATCACCTTCATGTAGCCTGTTAATCCAAAAAAATAAGTAATAGGATCCTTAAACCATAGCCCAGGGGTCCCTAGTTAACCCTTGCAAGCCTACTTTGCTCTACCTTCCGCATCATCCCCTTCCCCTTTCCAATTCACTTCCTATTCTATTAAAGGGTAGTTCCCTGCTTCAGGATCTCCCTCATGTAGCCGGTTAACCCCCCAAAAAAATTCGCACCAACCCGACGCCAGTTTCAGGAGGCAGTTGGCCGCCGACTGATCCAATGGGATCAGCTGACAACAACTCTTGCCACATATGCCCCAAAGGTCATTTACATTTTTAAAATTTATTAAACTTTTGTCTGTTGAATGTTGCGTATTGATGAAACCTTCAATTATTTTTTTTCTTTCTCCCTCTCCCTCTCTCCTTCTCCTCTCCCTTTCCCCCCTCACCTGTTTTGGATGTATAATTCTTTCCTTTCAGTCCTTACCTCGCGTCTCCATTCTCAATTGGTGAATTATCCCAGGATGTTGGTCGTCGTCCCGGTGACACCTTCAACCGTTCCTGTTTCCTCAGTGGACGGAACTGTCGTTCATAAGAAATTCATGTGCAATTCCTTTAAACGAAGGACGTGTGATCCTGGAAGGAGAGTGCAACATGAGGATTAATAGAGAGGGGGAAAAACTAAGGTAATAGATAGATAGGAAGATAGATTTATTACGTCACAATGGTCTGAGCCCTGGTTAATAGAGGGAAAAAACTAAGGTAATAGACAGATAGATAGGTAGATAGATTTATTACGTCACAATGGTCTGGTGGTGACGGCAACATACATTTAATATTCCAATAAAGGAATATAAGTTAAGGAAGGAAAATAATAATAAAATAAAATTATACTAATATAAAGATTCAATATAGAAACACTTTATAAAACTAATTGATGAAGACGAAAAATGAAAAATAGGATTATTAGGTTAAGTAGCAAGGCAATTAGGAGAGTGAGTGTGAGTCGTGACGATTACAGCACAACATCAACAACGTTTCGTTGCATCCCTCAGGGTGATTGATTTTTTTTAAAAAAAATAAAATAAAATTCGGCAACAGCCAAATCGTCACCTGGTGGTGGTTTGTGTGACACTGAAGAAGCCGCCGAGGCTTTATTGAAACGTTATTCTATGCTGAGCGAGGTAAATGAATTATTTGTCGAGGCCGAGGCTTTTGAGTGAGTTCCATCACAGTCTCAAGGAATCAGGTTAAGGGGAGAGAGAGGGAGGGGGAGAGGGAGAGAGAAACGGAATGCGGGCCGACTCTTGCAAATCTCACTTTCTCCTCCGGTGCATCCGTCGTCCTCCGCCGCCTTCGCTGCTGCTGCTGCAATGTTGATGTTGTTGTTGACGACGAAGAAGCAGCAGGAGCGCCGCGGCTGGCTGCAGGTGGCTCAACCTCCCCCAATAAAAGGAACCAAAATGAAGCCGAGAGGAATAAGGAACGTCGACGTACGTTATTGAGAACTCCTCTCATCTTCTGGTCTGAACCTTTTCCCTCCCTCCCTCCCTCCCTCCTTCTCTCCCTTGGATTGGATTGGATTTCATCTCCGCCCGAGGACGAGAACCCTTCAAGATGGATGGTGACCTCCTTTTCGGCCCCCCCTGTTGTTGTTGTCTCCCAAAGCCACTCCACTGACCATGGTCTGCTTGATGAGCTGAGCTCCTCCACACATCATCATCATCATCATCGTCATCAGCAGCTCTTGGTGGCTCCCCCGCGGTCAGTGACGTCACCCAGCCCAGTACCAAGGCTTTCCCAATTTTTTTTATTTTTATTTTTGGTTTCGTTCGATTCGCGGGGTTTCCCTGATGGTGATCAGAGTGGAGACCCTGCTGTGAAGGGAATGGTTGGTTCTCAGTCTCGCCTCAGCCAATCCATTCACTCCGGGAACGGAGGGAGGGAGGGAGGCGGGGGGGAGGGAAATTTTTCCCAGCCTGGGAACCCCCGGGTGAGATAGCATGCTCGGCATCCAACTAACTTACCCCAACATTCACCATTCTTACCCGCGTCACACACCTCTCGCGATGGTAAAATGGCACCGCTGACTCTCCGAAGCCGATCCAACAAATACTACCACAAAATCTCCGTCAATCGATTCCGCGATTCAGCCTCAGGTTTCTGTGTGTAAACGTCTTTTGACGTCATCATCCAGTGCACTATCCGTGGGGGGAAAGAGGAACCAGAAAATCGGCCAAATATGTCGTAGCTTTCTCACCATGAATGACGTCGTCGGGATGAAAAAAAAATTTAGAAGAAAGATTCAAGCACTCGTCCATCCACTAACTGACCCCACCATTTTTATCATCGGATTAACTTTTCAGCTGATGTTTCCCACTGGTGGTCAATGGACTCTGTGATATCCTTTGACGACGTCATCCAACCAATATCTAACAGAAGGAGAAGAAAATTCCCCATTAAAAAAAAACAACAACGCGAAACGACGCAAAAGTGCTCCAAGAAGTTGTCCATCCGCATTTACCATCCGTCGTTCCGTGATTCATATAGTCTGCGCTGGTCCTCGTGACGTCACCCAAACCTTTAGCTAAGAGAAGAAATCTGAGGAGAATCGACAGAAATGGTTGTAAATAAAATAACTTGGGCTGAAGAACTCGTCCATCCACATTTATTATTAGATTAGAGTTTCATCTGCAGCAGTTTTCCCACTGGTGGTCAATGGTCCTTTGACGTCATCCAACCAACGTGTAAGGGAAAGAGAAGAAAAGTCGAAGTGGAACCCAACAGAAGTGTGCAAGACTTCCACAGAAACCACCCAAATGACGCGCAGAGTGTTCCGACAAGTTGTCCACCCCAGCTTTTTTATCATTCATTCGTTCCGTGATTCACCGTAGTCTCCGCTGAGTCTATTTTGGCGTCACCAAACCCTTGATCTAACAGGAGACGTCTTAAGAGGAGTCGACAGAAACGGTTGTACGTTTTCCACCGCTGATGATGTAACCTTGGCTGAAGAACTCGTCCATCCAGCCAACCAACTCACCCCTCCACATTTATTATTATATTAACGTTTCAGCTGCAGTTTCGCCACTGGTGGTCAATAGTCCTTTGACGTCATCCAACCAACGTGTAAAGGGGGAAAGAGAAGAAAAGTCGAAGTGGAACCTACAGAAACCCTTCCATAGAAACCACCCAAATGACGCGCAGAGTGTTCCGACAAGTTGTCCAACCGCCTTCATGGTTCGTTCCGTGATTCACCGTAGTCTCCGCTGAGTCTATTTTGTGGTCAACCAACCCTATTATCTAAACAGAAGACGTCTTAAGAGGAGTCGACAGAAACGGTTGTACGTTTTCCACCGCTGATGATGTAACCTTGACTGAAGAACTCGTCCATCCAGCCAACCAACTCACCCCTCCACATTTATTATTAGATTAACGTCTTTGCTGCAGCTTTCCCACTGGTGGTCAATGGACTCTGGTCCTTTGATGTCATCCAACCAATGTGTAAAGGGAAAGAGAAGAAAACTCGAAGTGTTGCATGACTTCCATAGAAACCACCTCCGGTTCTTTGACGTCATCCAGCTAGTATATAAAGGAAAGAGAAGAAAAGTCGAAGTGGAACCCAACAGAAGAGTTCCATAGAAACCACCCAAATGACGCGCACAATGCTCCGACAAGTTGTCCACCCAGCTTTTATCGTTCATTCGTTCCGTGATTCACCGTAGTCTCCGCCGGTCCTTTCTGACGTCACCCAACCCTTTATCTAATCCGAGGGGAACCGAAAAAGGTTGTTAGTTTTCCCACCGCGAGTGAGTGACGCAGCCGCATGTATGATTAGATTAGCGTTCCAGGTTCCAGCTGCAGGCAGTCGCTGATCTTTGGACGTCACCCGACCCATCCATTACCTAACAACAACGCCACCGCCGCCGCCGCCAATGCCGCAGCCGCCGCCGCCTTTCCCCCTCGATAACGTCGTAGGTATTTTTTCAGGTTTCGCCTTGTGTCTGGATTTTTCCAGGCCGCCGCTGCTGCTGATATCTTGCGGCGATGGCGGCGGCGGAACGGTTATTCCCGACCGGAAGCTTCCTCAGAGTTTCCCCCCGCCTGATAACACTTAACTGTAACGGCTCAGTCAGACGGGTCCTTGTCCTAGTCCGTTATCTTTATCATTTGGAAAAAAAAGAAAGAGGAAGACAAGAAATTACGCGGCGAGACGAGGGAAACCGCTGAGGTTGCTAAACCTTTACTCTTGCTTCCTTCCTTCCTTGGATCCAGCAGTTTCAAGTTTAACCTCTACAGCCGGAACCACTTTTTTTGATGTTTAAAATCATCCGTCAATTCACTCAGCCTGCTGAATACGGTTATAATTGAAAAAGGACTAGAAGAAGGATTACTGTAGTCACCTCCCCTCCCCCTGCGACATTACATAAATAAATATTCGTATCAAAACGAATAAACAACTTTTATTATATTTTTACAAAATGGTTAAACCGTTTTATAATGCATGAAGGAAAACACGAGCAGCAGTCTCAAGCTCAGGCCTAATGGGGTATAATATTTTTGCCAGTAGTAGTTTTTCCTCGGTATTGCTGTACCATGGTATGAATGGTTTGTAGCTGGTGGTTCTGTTGCACCAGTAGTAGTAAGATGGACTGGAAAGAGAGGAGAGGATCTGGTGGTGCTTTGAGTTCGCGTCTCGGGGGAAATGCAAGCATCGTGACGTCACTGGTCCTGACGTGACGTCATCAGCCAGCCAGGGGTGAGTTTGATACAGTCTCTCGTCTTCAACGTACAATGTACACATGTAATATTTGAAATGAATATAATTATTAAACATGGAAACAACAATTTCGGTTGACTTATATGAATTAAAATTATTTAAGTAAATTTATTCAATTAACTAATTGAATAGATTGTTTATATATATAAATGTATACAGACAATGAATCGTCACTCCCTGGGATGTCTCCCTAACACACACGCATCCAGCTCCAAGCCAAGGAATACAATACAGAGACATCAACAACAACGTTCAGTTCAAAGAAAATATAACTTCAATTGTTTTTCGTTACTGTTTATTCATTGTAATTTTCACTATTTTGTGACCTTCAGTAGTATTAATTTCCTTTGTGGTCAACAATTTAACATCAAACGTATATTAATTGTTACACTTTTAAATTAATTAAATCACGCAACGAAAAATAATAATAAATGGAAATGACGTATTTGCGAACTCAAAGATATTTCTGTTTCCAACCAGGGATATTGATTGCTAAGATAATACCACCACCAGAGACGTTGCTGCTTCTTACGCGCGAATTATTACTGTATTTGAAAAGAAAAGCAATGCGCGGTAACGTGTGTGTGTGTACGAATGTCACGTTACACCCCCCCTCCCCCTCCCTCCCATGCCAATTGCTTAAGATCGCACTTCGAAAAGGCAAAAACAAAAACGCAAGGAAACCCTTTTTTTTCCCCCACAGAGTCAGTACAATGACATCGTCATAGGCGGAAGAACAAAGGCAGAAACATGTCGAAGCAATTTTGTGCTTGGTTTGACACTGTTATTATTATTATTCCTTACTTACTTGGCTGCTATTTGCCGCCCTGAGGCTATGACTGCAGCAGCTATATACACAAAGAAAAAAATACAAAGAAAAACACACACAAATACAATTACGGAAAAGTTTTACACTAAGGAAGAATTTTTGAAGAGTAGTGTTTTTTTTATCTGAAAAAAAAGGAAGACAAAGGAGCCACACACACACAGAAAAAATCACTTCACTGCACTTCACTACTACTATTATCACTTCACTCATCCTAAGAACAACTACTCACTTAAGTTTCCTTAGCCTATTCCTAAACTGCTTTACTCTGCCACCCGGTGGGGGGGGGGGAAGTCGTGAGTATTTCTGCAGGAGGTGAGGCAAGGATTTACAATCACCTATTGGACTGACCTATTTACAAATGAAAATTTTCCCACGTCTGTACGTTGTTGTTGTTGCCTCCCCCCTTTTTTTCTTTAATTTTGAACGGATGGTCATTTTTTTTCAGAAATATAATTTGGGCTCCGCCGTAGTAGTAGTAAGATGGTTTGTTATTCCTTTTCCAGGCCCCTGTGTGTGTGGTTGTTCACCCCCTCCCTTATAAGGCTTTATATATTGCCTCGCATGTTTTCTCCTTCTATTACCGAGAGACACCTTCTAAAATTCTCGTGAGGAGGATGATTCATGGCGGATCACCTGACCTCCATCAGCACCACCCCGAAAAAAAATTTTTTTTTTCAGCCCCGTTTTTGTATATTTTTTCCCCCCAACGCTAGAGTATTGTGTGTAAAGACAAATAATCTTAAAATAATAAATTAATAAAAGAAAATGTATAGAGACAAAAAAAGTCAATATAAACGCAACACGGAGTTAAGAAAACTTATTTTGGGCAACGCAACGACGGAAACCCACAGACGTTTTTTAAAACATTTTGCGTCGCAGACTCCATGGCGCATGCGCGTGAAACACACAACCACAACACTGCAGGGTTGCCAACGGCGCGCACTCGAGCACCAAAAAAATAAATCTGGTTTTAGAGAGAAATATTCCAGTGCACAGAAGGAAATGACGTCACAGCCCGGGGACGATGATTTTTTTCCTCCTCGCCTTGCAACAAACCCAATTGACAGCGAGGCTCTGATTGGCGCAATTAGCGGCTCACTTGTTTACAGGTCCGCATGTTAATTAAAAGCAACACAGAGGAGGAGGAAAAAAAAGAAGAAACAAATTGTCGCGGAAAAAGTTTCGAACGTGTCAACAAATTAAAAGTGAGTTAGAGTTTTCTTCCATCACGCGCCATTGCCAGGGGAAAACTCTGAGGATGACGACGACGACGGGGAAGGGAGGAGGGGGGAAATTCAGGTAACAGAGAAAATTTTCGTTACAAGATGGTGTCTTAAAACGTGGCCCCATTAATCTATCCCTTTCAAATTCCTCCATATTGTTCCCTCTTCCCCCTTATTCTGTTTTATATACTTCCTCGGTTTTTCGATTCTATCCACCTCGTCTCATTCTCCTATAGCAACCACATTTCAAAGAGGCTTCTCTATTCTTTTCCTTCCCCCTCTCCCCCCGCCCCCAACTCCTCCTACCGTCGTCCACTTTTCGGATCCACACATATATAACGCCACGCTGCTCCATCCATCCATTACCAATATTATTTTTTTCCCTAATATTGATACCTGTATTACCCAAGAAGTAAAATTGTCTTCCTTGCTATCCTACTCTAGTAGTGGTACACTATTCTTCTTTAATTTTTCTTTAAAATATTCCTTTCCCTAATCTAACAGCCCCATTGTTATTCCACTGTGTTTTTTTCCCCCGTCCTACACTCCATCACCTTTTGGGGGGTTTTTCCTTCTCTATTAATCCTCATGCTGTGCTCTTCCTTTCCTCCACAGGACCCCCTTCTTCACATGCCATTTGTTGTTATGGGTTTTCCAAGTCTTCTTCTGACTCCCCCCTAACACGTCATCAGGACACTTTCAGAGTTGTTATTTCTTCTCCTTGCAGCAGTGATGATTCCCTTTTTCCACGTTCATTTTCTAACATAGTTTTTCTGCAGCAGCAACTCCTCCTCCTCCCTCCTACGACCGTCGTCCACTTTTCGGATCCACACACATGTATAACGCCACGCTGCTCCATCCATTACCAATTATTTTCATAATATTAATACTTGTTATTACCCGAAAGTAAAAAATTCTTCTTCCTGTGCTATCCTACTCTTTACCAGTAGTAGAATTCTTTAATTTTCATTAAAATATCCCTTCCCTAATCTAACAGCCTTTGTTATCCCACTGTTTCCCATGCTTACACTCCACCACCTTGGGTTTTTTTTCTTCTCCTCTATTATTCCTCACTCATGCTGTACTCTTCCTCCCTCCATTTAACATGGTTTTCCAAGTTTTGTATTAAAGCTAACCTAGCTATAGTTCACAAAAAGCTTTTTTTGTTGTTGTTGTTGTTATTATTATCATCGTTGTTAATCTCTGGAAAAGGGCTAGTAATATCTCTGCACGGTGGTGAATTCTTCGCTGCTGAGGATCTTAGAGCTGAGCCACTAATTTTATAGGAGTTTGAGTATTCGCGAAATTCGCCCCAGGGTTCCATGTTCCGTGACGTCATTGTTCTCAACCTAATGACGTAAAGGTTTTTTTTTGGTCTGTGATATCTTTTCCTGCAGGACTCGAGTCCTGTACCTGGAGGTTCACTGAGGAACTCCGGAGGTAGGTTTATCAGTCAGTCAGTCAGCCAACGACCGCCAAACAAGTAGAGTTGGCCAATTTCCTGGACCCATAAATAATCTTGCCTCGCGTTCATCATCCGACGACGCGCTGAGCTCAATACAGCAGAACAGGAAGCGGAAGTCAGAGAGAGAGAGAGAGAGGAACGTGTGTGTGTCTGACCCACTGGAGGAGGCTCTCGGCAAAACTGTTCCAGTCTATTTCCAGTCCACTGGGGCCTGGTCCAACCTTCCACGTCGTCACTCGCGTGAAGCGCGAAACGTCAACGCGAAAATTATACTGGAAGATTCTTCCTGAAGAGAAACAGAGACGGGCTACACATTTTCTACAGAGCTTTTGCAGGTCAAAAAACCTTTGCAGAGGGGGAATCCGAGATGGAATGGAAGAATCGACTCGGAAAGGGAGGAGGAGGAGGAGAAGGATGACATGGGGAAGAAGGAGATGGAGGAGGAGGAGATGAAGAGCAGGAGGAGATGGAGGAGGAGGAGATGAAGAGGAGGAGGAGATGAAGGAGGAGGAGGAGATGAAGAGGAGGAGAAGGAGATGAAGGAGGAGGAGGAGGAGATGGAGGAGGAGATGAAGAGGAGGAGGAGATGGAGGAGGAGAAGGAGATGAAGAGGAGGAGGAGATGAAGGAGGAGGAGGAGATGGAGGAGGAGAAGGAGATGAAGGAGGAGGAGGAGGAGGAGATGGAGAAGGAGGAGGAGAGAGGAGGAGATGAAGGAATAGGAGGAGATGGAGGAGGAGATGAAGAGGAGGAGGAGATAGAGATGAAGGAGGAGGAGAGAGGAAGAGATGAAGGAATAGGAGGAGATGAAGAGGAGGAGGAGATGGAGGAGGAGATGAAGAGGAGGAGGAGATGGAGGAGGAGGAGGAGGAGAAGATGAAGGAGGAGGAGGAGATGAAGAGGAGGAGGAGATGAAGAAGAGGAGGAGGAGGAGGAGAGATCACCTGTTTAAATTACAAGCAAGGAACCCCAAAAAACAGACGTTGGAAAAATACTCATCCGTAAATAGGACAATTAATAATGACTGTAACAATGTTCCTGCAGGAGTGTTTTAGGGGAACGAACTTCCTCTAACAGAAACGAAAATTTCGACTCAATCTAAGTTTAGTGCAGTGCAGTGACGTCATCAGTGCTGCCAAATATACTACAGTGAAATATATTTCCAGTTTTTTTTCAGGCAAAAACAATACTATTCTTTTTTTAAAAAAAATAATAATATGATTCCACACTTATTTATTTATATTGAATATAATTATACTTTCAACCATAGGTTTAAATAAGGTCCTTACGACCAGTTTATTAATTATTGTTTTAAGTTTCTATGTGTGTATCTGCCACCGGGGAAGCGGCTAAACCATTTGTAGATTTAATAAATACAATACAATTACAAGTTTAAGCTCTTTAATGTCCCCCTTTTCCCCCTTTCCATCAACGCCAACCGAAAAATTAGTCTACATTCAGAAGTAGTACTGGGTTGGTAGCAAACACTTCACCCATGACCGAGGGGGGCGGCGGGGGCGGGGGGAAGGGGGGAGACGGCGACAACCAGCGTGAGGGTACGTCGAGGGACAACCAAGGAAGGGTTCTGAACCAAGGTTGCTTGCCTCTGCAATGCCCATTCTTTCTGGACCTCGGCCTACCGGGTCTGCTCTCATCTTCACACGTGACACATTGCGGTCAGCGCAATCCATTCTCCAGCAGTCTCGATCCAAGTCTCCGCGACCATGACGTCATCACCGGCATCCAAGACTCCTTGGCCATGGACCTCAGTCATGCTGATGCTGCTAAGCTAATCCTGCGCAAGCCTTTTCATTTCTACACAGCTATCTATCACGGCCCCCCTTATCCGCTTACAGTATTCCATCCTCGTCCTCCCTCTTCTCTGTTCCCTTCCCTCTGATGCTAATTTTAGAAGATCCTCGCGTCACGAAACGTGACCTGTTAGTCTCTCCCTCCTCCATATTGTTCTCTCTTCCCCCCCCTCTATTCTCATCTCATTCTCCTACAGCACGATATTCCAAAAGGCTTCTATTTCTTTTTCTTCCCTTTCTGCAAAACTCCTACCGTCCCACGTTTCGGGACCCCATGTAACGCCAACGTTTCATAATCTTCACACTTGTATTAGCCGTAAGTAAATTCCTCTTCCTTGCTATTCCTGTGCTGCTATTCTACTCTAGTAGTAGCAGGATTCCTTAAGCTCCTTCAAAATATCCCTGCCCCTTTATTATTCCCACTGTTTCCCATTATTACAATTCATCACTTTTGGGGTTGTTCCCCCCCACCTTCCCCCCTCCTCTCTATTAATCCTCGTGTGTTGTACTCTTCCTCTCTCCAGGAGCACGTCCATGCCATTTGTTATGGTTTCCAGGCCGCTTTCTGACTCTCCTAATACTACAACGTCATCATCGGCAAAGGGTAAGGGGTAGTTATTTCTTGTCCTTGCAGTATGATTCTCTTTTCCATGTTCTTCATGCATGGCGCGTCCTAAATGTAAGTTTAAAGAGGATGGGCTTTCCAATTCTTTTTAAAATCTACGTATCTAAAAAAAATGGCCGTCAATGACAAAGAAACGGCGTGGTCTTGTCGCCTGCAGAAGAAGCGTTGTCCGCCATCTTGTCCAGATAAGCGCGTGGCTGAGGTAGGTTGGGCGTCAGCAGCAGCAGCAGGCTGGAGATTACTGGAGAGTGTGGAGTGTGGGCATAGGTCGGGTCCCCTCTATTTTTAGCCGTCAGCCAGCATTGTCCTCCTGCTCCGGGCTAAATCCGTTCACTCCCGCCATTGCCGCCATTACGTCACGCCTTCCTCCTTCCTAACTCGGTCAGCGCGGCTGCACTCGTCTGCCTGGAAATATATACATATATTGTGATAAAAAACGCGGATTTTGCTGAAATTGTGGCGCAGTTCGGCCAACAACAATGTCTAGTCGGTTGAAAGATGGTGAAACCCCGAAGGGGGAAAACTCCCCTCCTCGGGGCGTTTGTATAAAATGAACTGACGGGGAACCCCGAAATTTTGTGAAATGAACTGGCGGGGAACCCCGGAAATTTTTGTAAGGGACCTGAGGCGGGGAACCCCGGAGTTTTATGAAATAGACCTATGGCGGGGAATTCCCGTCGGAGGATTTAAAAAAAGGGGATGAGAAGGGGATGAGAAGTGAGACGAGTTGAGGAGAGGAAAGACGTGGTCCGAGCAGATGAGCAGAAGTCAGATGAGTTGAGGAGAGGACGGACGTGATTAGAAGTCAGACGAGAGGAGGAGAGGACGGACTTGGTCCGAGCAGATGATCAGAAGCAAGACAAGTTGAGAGAGGAGAGGAGAGGACGGACGTGATGAGATGGAATGAGAGTTGAGACGTGATCAGAAGTCAGACGAGTTGAGGAGAGGACGGACGTGATCAGAAGTCAGACGAGTTGAGAAGAAGACGGACGTGGTCCGAGCAGATGATGAGAAGCAAGACGAGTTGAGAGAGGACAGGACGGACGTGATGAGATGGAATGAGAGTTGAGACGTGATCAGAAGTCAGATGAGTTGAGGAGAGGACGGACGTGATTAGAAGTCAGACGAGAGGAGGAGAGGACGGACGTGGTCCGAGCAGATGATGAGAAGCAAGACGAGTTGAGAGAGGAGAGGAGAGGACGGACGTGATGAGATGGAATGAGAGTTGAGACGTGATCAGAAGTCAGCAGACGAGATGAGGAGAAGTCAGATGAGTGGAGGAGAGGAAAGACGTGGTCCGAGCAGATGATCAGAATTGAAACGAGATGAGGAGAGGACGGACGTGGTCCGAGCAGATGATCAGAAGTGAGACGAGTCGAGAGAGGAGAGGACGGACGTGATGAGATGGAATGAGAGTTGAGACGTGATCAGAAGTCAGCAGACGAGATGAGGAGAAGTCAGATGAGTGGAGGAGAGGAAAGACGTGATCCGAGCAGATGAGCAGAAGAGAGACGAGTTGAGGAGAGGAAAGACGTGGTCCGAGCAGATGATCATAAGTCACATGAGTTGAGGAGACGGAAGACGTGGGCAGAAGGCAGATGAGTTGAGGAGAGGAAAGACGAGAGCAGATGCTGTGTTCAGAGGTGGGCAGAGACGTCAGATGTTTCGAGGAAGCAGATGGATGAGTTGCGGATCTGGAGGTTCCTTCTACCTTCATCTCGATAAAAATCCTGAAAAGACGCCAGAGAGAGAGAGAGAGAGAGAGAGAGACGCGGAAACAAACATTCGTGAGTGAGGTGGATGATGTTTGTAGCAGGCCCCTGTAGTAGTAATTGTGGGGTAAGTTATTAAAAAAAAGCTGCTGTGAAACTTGCTCATTGCTCTGGTTAAATAATATTTAATGATTGTTTTTTTTTCTATTTACAGTAGTAACTGCATACATGCGTTACTCCATCTCTCGAGAGACCCCAAAATATCCCCTGAGATTAAGCCCCCATGTAATCACTTTAAATCAATAAACGAAAAATTTTAAAATTGATTATAATTTGTTCTACTGATTTTTTTTTCATCCAGTTAAAGTTTGTGCCGTTGAAAATGCTGGACAATAATTATTTTTTTGGGAAGTTAACCTTAAAAATTTATAGGCTCATACACACGGGGTGGTGCGATAAACGAACTCTATCCTCAAAATGCTTTCTGAACCAAACTTCTGGCCGCTGTTCACAACAAATTAATATCCGCTTACTCCAATCGCGCGCGCAACTAAACCCAAAACTTGCACACGCGTGTGTATTGTGTGAAAATGCAAAAAAAAATTAACAACAAAACTGTTCACCATCGCGCAATCGATAGTCAGCCCTGACAAAAAATCGATAATCGACAGCCGTAACTGGCACTAACTGGAAACGCGGCCAGTCATCACTGACACACACACTGTCCACACACACAGGCTGTCCAAGAAAAGTGAGGCAGTCGTGTCAGTGAAGGGTTGGACAGTTGTCAGTGCAGCAGCGGCACTGACATGTGTGTTGACACGCCACTGACATCAACACTGCCGCACCCCCTGCCAGTGTAAATCTAGCCTTACTCTCTTTCCTCCTTACCCCTGCTAATTGTCCGAACCCTTGTTATATATTATTGAAGCAGGAGACTGAAGGCTGACTTGACGTGTCTGTCCCTCCCTCTCCCCCTTTCCCCTCCCCCTTTTTTCCAAATCCTGAATTAATTTCCATCCACTTTACGGAACAACCCTGAGGCTTCTTCTACCCATGGTGGAAAGATGATTCCTCTCAGAGATGTGGAAAGGGGAGGAAAGTTATAACTTTCTCTCTGCCGCCCTTCCCTCTTTTCCCCCCCTTTTATTTTTCCTCCTCCGTCCCGCCTCTGTCTGCGATGTCTGCGGTTCAACCCTTCCCTTCCCTTCCTTTCCTTGTCGTCCGTCCGTCGTAAACTTTCTCTTCTCCCTTTTCCCCTCCCTCGTTGCCTGCCAGAAACCGATTCTCGGAAGCACTTTAGCTTGTGTTTATGCCAAGGAGCAGCAGCGCCACTCAGCCTTCAGCCTTCCCTTCGTCTATCAAGATGACATCTCAAAGGAGCGCGAATCGATTCTCTGCAAACTTTTGCTACCTTCCCTTTCTTTTCTCCCTGACAACGACTTGGGGATATCATCACCATTACTTTAAAAATGGCGGCGAGAGGGAGGGAGGAGGGAAAGGGAGACTTGGCTGCTCTGGTAAACAAATCAAGAGGAGGAGGCGGGAAAACCCCTTGACTCAAAATAAATAGAATCCACGTTATAAGTTACATCAATGGCATTGGGTGATCTATAGGGAGAACAACGTGGACGATAGGGAGTCGCGGAAGCTAAAAGAATTAAAAATGGTGTTGCTGTAGGAGAATGAAGATGAGATGAGATGAGGTGGAACAGGGTGAGTAACTAACCAACCAGCAGGAAATTATAAACTACGAATAGGGGAAGAGCGAACAATATATAGAGAGAGGGACAGGTTAATAGGCCAAACACGTTTTGAGGTTCTTGTAATAAAAGTAGTATTAGAGGGAAGCGTGTGTGTGTCGGAGGAAGGGGGTAATAAGAAAAGAGGGAGGCCAAGGATATGAGATTAGGGAGGATGTAGGATGCGGTGGTAGTTATTGGTGGAAAACGAAAAGGCTTGCGCAAGAACGGTTAGCATTGGATCGAACCGGGTCTCAGGAACTGTATACCACAACAACAACAACAACAGCAATTCCAAACAAAGGGCAAGACAACCGAAGACGTCCCGAAATTTGAAGAACGAAACGTCTCGTTATTTTTTTTTTGAACTAAATATCTGTATCTAATTATTATTTAAATTTAATCAGGTAACGACGTTTCAGGGGGCCACATTTTTGTGCCACCTTCAGGCTTCTTTCCTGTGTACAGAGGAAAATATTTACAGCAAATCAATTTCTGTATCTAATTATTATTTAAATTTAATCAGGTAACGACGTTTCGGCCACACATTTTTTGTTCCTCCTTCAGGCTTCCTTCCTGTAAAGAGATAATATTTACAGCAAATCAATTTCTGTATCTAATTATTATTATTTAAATTTAATCAGGTGACGACGTTTCAGGGGCACATATTTTTATGCCACCTTCAGGCTTCTTCCTTCCTGTGTACAGAGGAAAATATTTACAGCAAATCAATTTCTGTATCTAATTATTATTATTTAAATTTAATCAGGTAACGACGTTTCGGTGGGCAACATTTTTATGCCACCTTCAGGCTTCTTTACTGTGTACAAAGGAAAATATTTACAGCAAATCAATTTCTGTATCTAATTATTATTTAAATTTAATCAGGTAACGACGTTTCGGGCACATTTTTGTGCCTCCTTCAGGCTTCTTTCCTGTGTACAGAGGAAAATATTTACAGCAAATCAATTTCTGTATCTAATTATTATTTAAATTTAATCAGGTAACGACGTTTCGGGGGCACATATTTTTATGCCACCTTCAGGCTTCCTTCCTGTGTACAGAGGAAAATATTTACAGCAAATCCGAAAAAATGTAAGATTAATTTAAGTGTTGAATCGACCTAATATACACTGTTAAATTATTTTTTTTTTAAAAAAAAGGGGGGGATATCAGGGCAAGTAATGTGGAGAGAAACAGAAAATGTTTTGTGATGTGAATTTTTTTTTAAAGGTAAGTGATCGTTTTTACTGTAGTAAGGTTGGCCGCCATTGTGTGAGGATCGTGAGAATAGTCTGACCGTAGTTGGTTGGTCGCGTGTGAAGTTGAACACGATTTGAATATAATGAAGGCGGAAGAATAGATGGAAGATCTATGATGATGAGGAGGTTTGCCACAGTGGACTATTCTAGTCCCTTCATTGAGGAAAGAAAAGTTCTCATTTGTTAAAAATTTTTTGCAATGTGGGTTTTCCCCCTCCTCTAAGCAAGAGTGTGTGTGTTTATGTGGTGATGGTTTGCCACAGTGGACTATTCTAGTCCCCTCATTGAGGAAAGAAAAGTTTTGCAATGTGGTTTTTCCCCCCCTGTCTAAGCAACTGTTTGTGTTTGTGAGTCTCATTTGAGTCCTTTCAACCTCCTTTAAGGATAATTTTCTTTTATTTATTTATTTTTAGTCACTTCTATGTCAATTCTTCATGCTGCAGTAATTTTCCTCTAGATGTTAACTATTTTTCCTCTTCCAACCATTTCAATTTCTGTACAGTGCACTCACTGCCTATTTCGACCTATGTTTGACAATGGCGCTGCAACAGTGTGATGTGTTGGGGATCCTGCATTGTCAAGGATGGTAACAACAAACAAAACAACAATGGAGTCTCAACAGCAGACAACAGTCTGTGTGTGTGTATTGGAAAGTACAGAGAGGAATAAATAAGCAGAAAGGGTGAAGAAATAAGTCAGAGAGAGAGAGAAAAAAAATTTAAAGGCTTAATAATTTACAATGCAATTATTTGTATTACTAAACCAAATTTTGGAAAGTACAGAGAGGAATAAACAAACAAAAAGGGTGAAGAAATAAGTCAGAGAGAGAGAGAGAGAGAGAGAAAAAAAATAAAGGCTTAATAATTTACAATGCAATTAATTATTTGTTATTACTAAACCCAAATTTTGGAAAGTACAGAGAGGAATAAACAAACAAAAAGGGTGAAGAAATAAGTCAGAGAGAGAGAGAGAAAATAAAGGCTTAATAATTTACAATGCAATTAATTATTTGTATTACTAAACCCAAATTTTGGAAAGTACAGAAGAGAGGAATAAATAAACAGAAAGGGTGAAGAAATAAGTCAGAAAGAGAGAGAGAAAAAATAAAGGCTTAATAATTTACAATGCAATTAATTATTTGTATTACTAAACCCAAATTTTGGAAAGTACAGAGAGGAATAAACAAACAAAAAGGGTGAAGAAATAAGTCAGAGAGAGAGAGAAAAAAAAGGCATAATAATTTAGAATGCAATTATTTTTATTACTAAAAAAGTTACAATTTGATCACATTGAGTAATTAAAATGTTTATGAAATTATTTTCTTTCTTTCTTGGTCTGTAATTAATAGGAACTTAATTTTAAATTTTAAGTTGGCAATATTTTCCTGTTCCAAAAATAGTGAAATTGTGTGTCTTTGGCCCAGTTTCTTTTCACTGTGACATTTTTAGGGTTTAATAAGGGTACATATGATATTTGGAAAATTTTTCATAACATATTGCTCAGTGTAATCAATTTGTAAAAAAAAATTTTTTTGAGTACCTGAAGAAGTCTCAAATGGGAGGCGAAACGTCGTAATATTTCATTTTTAAATTATAGAAATACTGACTAAAACATTTTTAACATTGCATAATATTAAGAAAGAGATAGAGAAAGAAAGAAAGAAAGAAAGAAAGAAAGAAAGAAAGAAAGAAAGAAAGAAAGAAAGAAAGAAAGAAAGAAAGAGAAAGAAAGAAAGAAAGAAAGAAAGAGAGAGAGAGAGAAAGAGAGAAAGTAAGAGAGAAAGAAAGAAGAAGAGAGAAAGAAAGAAATGCAAAAATAAGAATATTGATACTTACGTGACATATTATAACCCCAATAAAAAATAATTACAATGGACAAACGGTGGATATAGGCTTAATAACGCCCTTAATAGAATGAGAACCATATAGATATGAGAATAGAGGGATAGAATAGAGTGATAGACAGACTTGGCGTGGGTCGAGTCCTTGAGGCGCGAATCATCTCCGGGAAGCGAGCAATTCACGTGGGAAAGGAAACGAGGATAAAAAAAAAGATATCACTCAAGTGTAATATCAACAACCAGGATGAAGGGAGGAGGCGAGGGAGGGAGGGAAAATTATTAAAAAAAGAAAAACAATAACTAGAACATGGTGCTTGAGGAAATCAACACAAGGAAAAATTTCTCATAAATATTCAAGAATTTTTGTTTCTATTAGTTTTAGGCAGGAAAAGAAAATAGCAGAAATCAAGAAAGGAGGGAGTGAGACAGGGAACTTATATATATATATATATATATATATATATTTACCTTCTTATTATCAAAGATACTCCACGGTATTTTTATATCTTCTGATTCCTTTTTTATATTCAAAGGCCCCCGTTCTTATTATCAAAGATATTCCACAGTATTTGTATATCTTCTGATTGCTTTTTATATTCACAGGCCCCCCGTTCTTATTATCAAAGATATTCCACAGTATTTGTATATCTTCTGATTGCTTTTTATATTCAATGGCCCCCGTTCTTATTATCAAAGATATTCCACAGTATTTGTATATCTTCTGATTGCTTTTTATATTCACAGGCTCCCCGTTCTTATTATCTTATTATCAAAGATACTCCACAGTATTTGTATATCTTCTGATTGCTTTTTTATATTCAAAGGCCCCCGTTCTTATTATCAAAGATATTCCACAGTATTTGTATATCTTCTGATTGCTTTTTATATTCACAGGCCCCCCGTTCTTATTATCAAAGATACTCCACAGTATTTGTATATCTTCTGATTGCTTTTTATTTTCAGAAGCTTTCCCCCTTTTTTTCCTCTGGCTAAAGTGTTCCTAGAAGCTGTAATAACGGAGTCCTGCGTGACTGTAGTAGGTGGGCGACTGTGATATTAGGGATCCCTCCCCCCAATTTCACACAATGTTACAGTAGATTAATTATTCTTCCAGGTATTTATTGAAGGCCCCCCTGACAAATGCAAATGAAATAGTTTAGAGGTCGTCCGTTCAAGAACGCTCCAGCCAGCAACCAGACGACCGTGAAGGAGGTCCGTGTGTGTACCGTTATGCCTTCACAAGGATATGGACCTTTACTTCTCCATATATACACACACACTCTGGCAAGACATTCAAAAGATTATAAATTTGAAAGGTATTTTGTCACTAGCCGCGCGGAATATTTCTGTTCTGAGGGGGGGAAAGAAAATTCTACAATCCAAAAAAAATTCCTATCAAATAGTTCTTTTTTTGCCTTAAAAGATGACAAAAATAATAATAATAATACAGCAAGGACGACAAGAACAAAAAAGCTCTTCAATCTTAAAACGGTGAATATTTCCACTTCCTGAAAAAAAAATTCCTTTTCACGACCCTGTGACACCCGAGGATCTTTCCGTTATTACCGTCAAAATTTCACGGAGAGGGTACGAAAAATTATGATACAACCTCCTTCAACATTCCGCTGTAAGGAGAAGTCACTAGCTATAGGATGATGTGACAGGCTTAAGGAGATTATTTCAGTAGGCAAGCGTGACCCTGCACTGGTCCTTGAGGCACACCTTTACCTTTACCTTTCCCCACTGGATGCGTAACGCGTTACTATCAATTAACTACGTGAACGCGTCATGTTTTAATATAAATTTCACTGAACTCGGCGCAAAGAGTAAACAACGCGTCCTACGAGTCGTGTCGTGAAAATAATAATATGGCGGCTGTGTGGACGGACGTTATTAAAAAACAAAGGCTCGTTGCCAGGGCGACCGCAGATGTTACTGTAGACCTCTCTGGCTCCATAGATGCTGATCACAGTGTTTAAATATATATTTTCCAACTACCAGGGCGACCACAGATATTACTGTAGACCTCTCTGGCTCCATAGATGCTGATCACAGTGTTTATATATATTTTCCAACTACCAGGGCGACCACAGATATTACTGTAGACCTCTCTGGATCCATAGATGCTGATCACAGTGTTTAAATATATTTTCCAACTACCAGGGCGACCACAGATATTACTGTAGACCTCTCTGGCTCCATAGATGCTGATCGCAGTGTTTAAATATATTTTCCAACTACCAGGGCGACCGCAGATATTACTGTAGACCTCTCTGGCTCCACAGATGCTGATCACAGTGTTTAAATATATTTTCCAACTACCAGGGCGACCACAGATATTACTGTAGACCTCTCTGGCTCCATAGATGCTGATCACAGTGTTTAAATATATTTTCCAACTGCCAGGGCGACCACAGATATTACTGTAGACCTCTCTGGCTCCACAGATGCTGATCACAGTGTTTATATATATTTTCCAACTGCCAGGGTGACCGCAGATGTTACTGTAGACCTCTCTGGATCCATAGATGCTGATCGCAGTGTTTAAATATATTTTCCAACTACCAGGGCGACCGCAGATGTTACTGTAGACCTCTCTGGCTCCACAGATGCTGATCACAGTGTTTAAATATATTTTCCAACTACCAGGGCGACCGCAGATATTACTGTAGACCTCTCTGGCTCCATAGATGCTGATCGCAGTGTTTAAATATATTTTCCAACTACCAGGGCGACCGCAGATATTACTGTAGACCTCTCTGGCTCCATAGATGCTGATCACAGTGTTTAAATATATTTTCCAACTACCAGGGCGACCACAGATATTACTGTAGACCTCTCTGGCTCCATAGATGCTGATCACAGTGTTTAAATATATTTTCCAACTACCAGGGCGACCACAGATATTACTGTAGACCTCTCTGGCTCCATAGATGCTGATCACAGTGTTTATATATATTTTCCAACTGCCAGGGCGACCGCAGATATTACTGTAGACCTCTCTGGCTCCACAGATGCTGATCACAGTGTTTAAATATATTTTCCAACTACCAGGGCGACCGCAGATATTACTGTAGACCTCTCTGGCTCCATAGATGCTGATCACAGTGTTTAAATATATTTTCCAACTACCAGGGCGACCACAGATATTACTGTAGACCTCTCTGGCTCCATAGATGCTGATCACAGTGTTTAAATATATTTTCCAACTACCAGGGCGACCACAGATATTACTGTAGACCTCTCTGGCTCCATAGATGCTGATCACAGTGTTTAAATATATTTTCCAACTACCAGGGCGACCACAGATATTACTGTAGACCTCTCTGGCTCCATAGATGCAGATCCACGTGTTTAAATATATATTTTCCCAACTATCAGATAAAGTTGACAATGGGCGACCGCAGATATTACTGCCAGTCGGAGAGTAGACCTCTCTGGCTCCACAGATGATGCTCACAGTGTTTAAAAATACTTTCCAACCACCAGATCGTTTTTATAAGCAGGTTTTTTTCAGTGATAAATATATGACTAACTGAAGGACTCTGCAGTTCCCGATGACTGAAGATGGTTTTATTTGGTTTCTTACGCATCGTTTCGTCCAATACTTCTTGATGAGTCGCGGAACCTTTCTTCGTGGTTCAGCAGCAACAACAGTTCCAGCGGCGATTTGTCTCGGATCCGGTTCTGGAAGCTGATCGATATGGCCTCTCAGCTGCGGTCTTTAAAGCTCATTTGCCTGTTGTTTTTTTTTCCTTTTTAAAAAGAGATAGTAGTAGGAGTAATAGTGGCTCGGGAAACAAGGTCGACCTCCGCGAATGGAGATTTCCCAAAAAAAAAGGTGTCTGTGAGTGGAATGGACCGGGGGGAAGGGGGAAGGGAAGGAAAGAGGTGGGGGGCGGGTTTTGGGTTTCTTACCCTGCCTAGGGTCATGAGACTCCCGGAACACACAAAAATAAAATTAATGAAAGGCTGTTGAAATCACAACAGCTGATTTAGTTTCTCATTTTTTTTATGTTTAACTATATCACGATTGCTGATTTTTTTTAGTTATTTGTAAATAATTCCACAGTAGGAAGAAAAACTGAAGAATGCGTGCACGTTTGTCGAAACGTTGTTGCAAAATAAATCTAAGGAAAATTGTAGTGTGCGAAACGTCAAAAATTGATTCATTAGTATTGTCAATTGTAGTTAAAACGGAATGTGTAAAAGGAATCATACTGCAAGTAGAGGAAATAAAAATATTTGTTTTATTAGTATTGTCAATTGTAGGACCCAGGTGAAGATCCAAGAAAGTTAAAACGGAATGTGGAAAAGGAATCATACTACCGCAAGGAGAAGAAATAAAAGTCCCTAAGGTTTTACCGATGATATTGTAGCATTAGGGGGAGACAGAAGGAGGCTTGGAAACCATAATAAAGGGCATGAACGTGGTCCTGGAGAGAGGAAGAGTTCAACAACAGGATTAATAGAGGGAAAGCCAAGGTGATGGAGTGTAGTGTGGGGAAAAAGTGGAATAGCAAAGGCCGTTGGATTGGGAAGGGATTATTTTTAAGGAAGTTAAGGGATTCTCCTACTAGTGCAGGAAAGCACAGGATAGCAAGGAATACTAAGAAATGTTGGTACTGGAGCGTGGCGTAATAAGGGAGCGAAACGTTGACGGTAGGAGTTGCAGAAAGGAAAAAAAAACAGGAGCCTCCGAAATGTTGTTCTGTAGGAGAATGAGATGAGGTGAGTGGATAGGATAGAGGGGGTAACTAACCAGGGAAGTTCTAATCAGAATAGGGGGGACTTTGAATGGATAGATTAGTAGGCCACGTTTTGAGAAATGAGAGTCTCAGTTTCAGAGGGAAGTGAACAGTAGAACGGTAAGCAGAGAAGGGATGACGGTGCGGTAGTTTTTGCGGAAATGAAAAGGCTTGTTCAAGATAGGTTAGCATGGAGGGTTTGATTCCGACCAGGCTTGTACCACGCAACAGCAGTGAGATCCAGGGAAGAGGTCAGTGATGCAATTGAAGACAAATAAGTTAAGAAGAAGAGGTTAATTCAAGGTTATAATTATAGTATTATTGTAATTATTAATTGTAGTTACTTAGTGAAGATCCAGGGAAAGTGTGAGTTATGCAATTGAAGATAAAGTGTGTCACATTTCCAAGAAGAGGTTAATTCAAGGTCATTAATTGTTTTATTATTGTTATTAATTGTAGTTACTTAGTGAAGATCCAGGGAAAATGTCAGTGATGCAATTGAAGCCGAAGTGTGTCGCATTTCCAAGAAGAAGAAGTACGGGTTAATTCAAGGTCATAACTTGTTTTATTACTATTATTAATTGTAGTATCTTGATGAAGATCCATAGAAAGGATCAGTGATGCGATTGAAGACAAAGTGTGTCGCATTTCCAAGAAGAAGAAAAGGTTAATTCAATGTCATAAATTGTTCTGTTACTGTTATTAATAGTAGGAACTTGGTGAAGATCCAGGGAAAATGTCACTGATGCGATTGAAGACAAAGAAGATAAGAAGAAGAGGGTAATTCAAGGAAATAAATTGTTTTATTATTGTTGTTACTTGTAGTGGCTTAGCGAAGATCCAGGGAAAATGTGAGTGATGCAATTGAAGACGAACTGTGTCGCAATTCCAAGAAGAAGAAGAAGAATAGGTTAATTCAAGGTCATAAATTGTTTTATTAATGTTATTAATTGCGGTATCTTGGTGAAGATCCATGGTAAAATGTGAGTGATGCAATTGAAGATAAAGTGTGTCGCATTTCCAAGATGAAGAAGAAGAGGTTATTTCAAGGTCATAATTGTTTTATTATTGTTATTATTAATTGTAGTTACTTAGTGAAGAAAAATTTCAATGATGCAATTAAAGTCAAAGTGTGTCGCGTTTCCTAGAAGAAGAAAGGTTAATTCAAGGTCATAAATTGTTTTATTATTGTTATTATTAATTGTAGTTACTTAGTGAAGATCCAGAGAAAATGTGAGTGATGCAATTGAAGATAAAGCGTGTCGCATTTTCATGAAGAGGTTAATTCAAGGTCATAACTTGTTTTGTTACTGTTATTAATTGTAGTAGTTTGATGAAGATCCATGGAAAGGATCAGTGATGCAATTGAAGAGAAAACGTCTCGCATTTCCAAGAAGAAGAAGAAGAGGTTAATTCAAGGTCATAACTTGTATTATTATTGTTATTAATTGTAGTATCTTGGTGAAGATCCATGGAAAAATTTGAGTGATGCAATTGACGATAAAGTGTGTCACATTTCCAAGAAGAAGAAAGGTTAATTCAAGGTCATAAATTGTTTTATTATTCTTATTAATTGTAGTATCTTGGTGAAGAATCCATGGTAAAATGTGAGTGACGCAATAGAAGACAAAGAAGAAGAGGCTACTTCTTCCTTCCCCGAGGCTGATGAAGGAAGGAAGAAACGTTTCCCGCCGTTGCCGCTTTCCTCGAGGAATCAAATAACGACCCGTGCAGCAACTTTTTAAAACTCCTTTTTTTTAACCGAAGCTCGGCAGAAATTCCGTTGGAGCTCGAGTTGGAATCAGTCAGCTGCTGACTCGACTCTGACCTCTGGCACGGGGACGAGGACGAGGACGGGGATGACCTTCTTCACGCACCGAGGGTCAACGTCCTCGGCGTATTTCATCACGTTCATGCGACAGCTGCAATTATAACAAGTAACACTAAACCGACACGCGCGACGTTTCTTCCCCTGCTTTTGGAGCATCTTCAGGTAGAACACGCCAAACCCTACTAATAAAGCTTGTAGATGTTTATTTACCTGAGCGTTGTGGACATTCTCTTTATGTACCGCATCAAAATTAGTCGCAGGAACTATCCCCAATTTTCTTTTGGGTCAAATTCATCTTAAATACAATTGGGCAATACATCGTTGACTTTTGTAAAAAAAAATTGTATTACTGGAATAGCGCTACCAATAATCGTACTGCAAAATAAAAAGAGGCGATAACGAAAGATATAACCCCAGGCAGAGATACAAAGACTCGCTCCTTAAACGGAAACGATTTCTTCCTTGCGACTATCCGATACGTCAGGATATTTCTAATCCATAGATTTCAGCGATTTAGTGATAATATTATTATTATTAGGAATTGACGTAAAATTGGATCAAATAGTAGCCAAGGAAAGATATAGCCAGGGAGATCCAAAGACTCGCTCCTTAAACGGAAACGATTTCATCCTTGCGACTTCCGATACGTCAGGATATTTCTAATCCATAGATTTCAGTGATTTAGTGATGAAACTTTTATTATCATTATTAGGAATTGACGTAAAATTGGATCAAATAGTAGCCAAGGAAAGATATAGCCAGGGAGATCCAAAGACTCGCTCCTTAAACAGTAACGATTTCTCCTTTGTGTGGCTTTCGATCCGTCAGGATAATTGGAAGCCATAGATATTAGTGACTGATGGTTATTACTGTATATTTTCACAAAATGGGAGCAAACAGAAGGGAAGGAGGGAATCACAAAAGGTACAAAGACTCGTTCCTCAAACGGTAACGATTTTATATCCTCGCGACCTTTCGATATGTCAGGATTTTTTTGGTTTTTTGGAGCCACAGAAATTAGTGTTGACATTTTATTATCATTGTTATGAATTCACAATTAGTTGGAACAACTGGAAACGACGAAAAATATAACCAGAGATATATAAACATTCGTTTCTTAAAGTAAAACGATTTTTTTCTCTTTGCGTAAAATTGGAGCAAATAAAAACGGCGGAAAGATATGACCATAGATGTACATACACTCGTTCTTTAACACGATAACGATTTTTTTCCCTTGCGAGTTTCGATATGTCACGATATTTCTATTTCATAGATGTCAGTTATTGCGTTATTATTATTATTAGTATTAAGTATTCACTTAAAATTTGAGCAAATATAAACGACGGAAAAATATAACCAGAGATATGCAAATATTCGTTATATTTTTTCTCTTTGCGAGTTTCAATATGTCAGGTTTTTCGGAGCCACAGATATTAGTGTTGACATTTTATTATTATTATTGTATATTGACGTAAAATTTGAGCGAATGGTAAGGATGAAAAATATAACCAGAGATATACAAACATTCGTTCTTTAAAGGAAAACGATTTTTTTTCTCTTTGCGAGTTTCGAAATGTCAGGTTTTTTGGAGCCATAGATATTAGTGTTAACAGTTTATTATTATTGTTGTATATTGACGTAAAATTGGAGCAAATGTAAAGGATGAAAAATATAACCAGAGATATACAAACATTCGTTCCTTAAGGGAAAACGATTTTTTTTCATTGCGAGTTTCGAAATGTCAGGATTTTTTCGGAGCCACAGAAATTAGTGTTAACAGTTTATTATTATTGTTGTATATTGACGTAAAATTGGAGCTAATAGAAATGGGAAAGTATGACAATAGATGTACAACACTCGTTCCTTACACGAAAACAATTTTTTCCATTGCGAGCTTCGTAATTGTATTGTATTTGCTAATAATCTACAATTGGGCGCAAGCCCGTGGTAGATATTTCTAATTCGTAGATGTCAGTGATGGAGTTATTATTATTATTAGTATTAAGTATTCACTTAAAATTTGAGCAAATATAAACGACGAAAAATATAACCAGAGATATGCAAACAATCGTTCCTTAAAGGAAAACGATTTTTTTTTCTCTTTGCGAGTTTCGAAATGTCAGGCTTTTAGGAGCCATAGATATTAGTGTTAACATTTTATTATTATTATTGTATATTGACGTAAATTTGGAGCAAATAGAAACGATGGAAATATATATCTCACCAGATATATATACAAACACTCGATTCTTAAACGATAACGATTTGTTTTTTTGTTTCCTTGCGACTGTAGTTGTGTCAGGATATTTCTAATTCTAATCCACAGATGTCAGTGATTTAGTGATGACATTATTATTATTATTGACGTCAAATTGGAGCAAAAATATAATTTTGTTGTTGTCATGTATTCAGTTTAAATTCTAGTGCAAAGAGAACGTGACGGAGAGATGTAACCAGTTGAATAAAACAAGACTCGTCTCGAGCTAACAGAATATTTTAAACTCCACAGTTGTTAGAAATAAAATTTTATTCTTCATATTAAATTTAGGAAAATAGGAAAGAGAGGAATAAATTGATTCGCCAAGTTCAAAATAGGCTTGGGGAAAGCAAGTTAAGTGAAACTTGAAAATTGAGAAGCAAATAAACGGCAACGCATTATTACAAGGACAACGTGTATTTTGTGTAAGTAGAGACACGTCCGTCATATTGCAATTTCCCTTTTGGGAAAGGGGATGGGGGAGAGAGGAGAGAAGGTTTGTTTTAGTTTTGTTCTGAGGATGGAACGTTGTCGGTTAGTGTCTGAGAAAACGGAGAAAGCGTCTGTTTGCTGCAGCAGCAGCAGACTTGAAGGCCTCCAGTCACTTTCTCTCCCTCCTCCCCTTCACTTGCTCGCTGCTGCAAATGTTAAGCCACGATGACGATGGACGACTACGGCTGCTGCTGCTGCTGCTGCAGGCCGGAAATGCCTCCCACACACACCTGCCATGCATGGCCACGGGACAGACAATGAACCTACACTACACTAACATCCTTGAATCAAATGCAACTGAATAGAACTTAAAGGATAATAACGACAGTAAAATGTCACAGCTAACACCTACAGAATTTTTAAATATCCGGAAAGGTGAAAGTCGCAAGGAAATAAATCGTTTTCGTTTGAGGAACGGGAGTTTCTACCTCTCTGGTTCTATCTTTCCGCCCTTTCTATTTGCTCCAATTTTTAAGAGAATGTATAAGAATAATAATAATACGTCATAACTAATTTCTGTAGATATATCCTGACAGATCGCAAGGACAGAAAATCGTTTTCGTTTAAGGAACGAGTGTTTTGTATGTCCCAGGTTATATCTTTCCTTGCCTATTATTTGCTCCAGTTTTACGTCAATACTTAATAATAATAACAATGTCCCCACTAAATTACTGGCATCTATGGATTAGAAATATCCTGACACATCGAAAGTCGTAAGGATAAAATCGTTTCCGTTTGAGCAACGAGTCTTTGTATCTCTGCCTGGTTACATCTTTCCTTCCTTTCTATTTGCTCCCATTTTTGTGGACAAATATGCAGTCACCAATTTCTATGACTTCCAATCATCCTGACGGATCGAAAGAAATCGTTTCTGTTTGGGGAACCAAGTATCTCTCTAACTATATCTTTCCTTGCCTACTCTTTGCTCCAATTTTATGTCAATACATAATAATAATGACAATAATAATAATAATATCACTAAATCACTGACATCTACGGATTAGAAATATCCTGACATATCGATAGTCGCAAGGATAGAAAATCGTTTTCCTTTTAGGAACGAGTCTTATAATATCTTTCCATCGTTCGCTCCAATTTAATGAGAATAACGATAATAAAACGTCATCACTAATTTCTGTGGAACCGAAACATCCTGACGGATCGAAAGTCGCAATGAAAAAAAAATCGTTTTCCTGTAAGGAACGAATGTTTGTATATCTCTGCTTATATTTTTATTCGTTTATATTTGCTCAAATTTTAAGTGAATACTTAATACTAATAGTAATAATAATAATAATAACAATAACGCCATCACTGACATCTATGAATTAGACATATCCTGACACAACTGTAGTCGCAGGAAAAAAAATTGTTTTCGTTTTAAGAATCGAGTGTTTGTATATCTCTGGTTATATCTTTCTGTCGTTTCTATTTGCTCCAATTTTACGTCAATATACAATAATAATAATAAAATCTCAGCACTAATATCTATGGCTCCGAAAAAACCTGACATTTCGAAACTCGCAAAGAAGAAAAAAATCGTTTTCCTTTAAGGAACGAATGTTTGTATATCTCTGGTTATATCTTTCCGTCGTTTTATTTGCTCCCATTTTAAGTCAACATACAATAATAATAATAATAATAAAATATTAACACTAATATCTATGGCTCCAAAAAACGTGACATTTCGAAACTCGCAAAGAAGAAAAAATAGTTTTCCTTTAAAGAACGAATGTTTGTATATCTCTGGTTATATCTTTCCGTCGTTTTATTAGCTCCCATTTTAAGTCAACATACAATAATAATAATAATAATAAAATATTAACACTAATATCTATGGCTCCAAAGAACCTGACATTTCGAAACTCACAAAGAAGAAAAAAATCGTTTTCCTTTAAGGAACGAATTTTTGTAAATCTCTGGTTATATTTTTCCGTCGTTTATATTTGCTCCAATTTTAAGTCAATATACAATAATAATAGTAATAATAAAATGTTAACACTAATATCTATGGCTCCGAAAAACCTAACATTTCGAAACTCGCAACAACAAAAAAAATCGTTTTCGTGTTAAGGAACGAGTGAGTGTATGTACATCTATGGTTCTATGGTCATATCTTTCCGCCGTTTCTATTTGCTCCAATTTTAAGTCAATATACAATAATAATAGTAATAATAATAATAAAATGTTAACACTAATAACGTGACATTATCGAAAATGTTAACAACTAATAAAAATAGTTATCGTGTAATAATAAAGTGTTGTAACACTAATATCTGTGGTCCGATATCTTACCGTCGATTTCTATCTGCAACAACAAAAAAAATCGTTTTCCTGTTAAGGAACGAGTGTGTGTATGTACATCTATGGTCATATCTTTCCGCCGTTTCTATTTGCTCCAATTTCAGGAATATTTTCGAATTGTTCAAAATCTCTCCTCGTCTGCTCCTCCTCTTTGCTACAAATTAATCGAAGCGGGAAAGAAATAAATTTTTTTAAAAAGATAATCGGTTTCTTTGTAGTAAAAGGGGGGTAGTGTTGTTTGTGTCTCTCTGGTTACTGTAACAGTAAACTTTTGCCTGTTAAATTTGTAAAATTTATCTTCGCTCGTTAAAGTCTACGAAACATTTGTTAACCTTTTTCCTAGACTTACTCTTATTATTTTTCTCTCTCTGTCTTAGTCTATTTCCCTCACTCACTGTCTGTACTCCTTTCGCCGTTTCAAAACATCCTTTTTCTTCTTCTAACAACAGCACACACACTTTTTCTTGTAGTTGTCCAGGTCAGTGAGCGAGCCAACAACATCGACTCCTTTCACTGGAAGGACGAGTTTTCTTTCTTTCCTTCCTTCCTTCCTTGCATTCCCCAGAGTCGTCTCCCCTTCACTCCTCTCCCTCACAGTCTAGAGGGAACAGGGATTATCTAGGACGGAACCGTCGAAAGTTTAAACAGAAACGGTGGAATTTTTTTAACAGTTTTCGGGATCGTTGACGCTCCTCGAGACCCCCTTAACAGGTAGAGAAGAGGGAGGAGAAAATGGACGACGTCGAGGCTGTTGTTGAGGTTTACAGCGGAGCCGTTGAAGACAAATTCCGACAGCTAACGGCATTGTGGGGGGAAGGGGAAGAAGAAGAAGACATTGAAAGTCACAACACGTAAAATGGCCTACAAGTCAGGCTATTATTGATCATTTCACGGCCAACAAAATGATTTACTACAGACACACGTGACGTTTCTACCGCAACTCGTGTAGAGTAAGAAGTAACCTGAAAACAAAGATATACGTAAAGGATATCAAAGATCTTCTTTAAAAAACACACACAGCCCTTAATGTTGCTTAGATTAGTTAGTTCCAACTGAACCAATCAGGTCAGAACCCAACACAGTGACGCTGCTAATTCCTGGGTGTTGGCTGCTTTTACAGAATATTTGTAACAAGCTTCTGTTTGCCCCATGTAACAGGCATTGTTGTTGCTTTTTCTTTAAATTATTCATGTACAAAATAATAATTTTTTTTTTCGTCGTAAAGACTTTTATCAGCTTGGACAATAATGGTTCACTATATGCAATATTAAAATAAAGATTAAAAAAATTTAAAATATAGTATATAATTTATGTAGGTAGATAGGTTAATCCACTTGATTAGATTGGGCAGTAACTTTATATTATTATTATTATTATTATTAAAGTATTCACAACCTGATCCCTGAACCAATTTTCCAAGTGTGATAAATTTAAAGAATTGACCTGAATGAAACCTTTTCATAAAAGCTAAATTTTCTTTAACAGCCTTGCGTGTTGATCTCGCGGTCAGTGTTTTTTCCCCGCCCTGTCATTATTATTGGCAGGCACTTGAGGGGTTTTTGCCTTTTATTCCCCTCATTCCCTCCCTCCTCCCCCTCCTCCACCCTCGCCTCCTTCCTCTTTCCCTTCCATCCAAACCCTACTTCTTTTGATGGGGGCCGACTTGTCCTGTCTCACCCGCCACTGTTAATGGCTTGTCGAAGCTGAAGAATTTCAGCCGCCCTTTAGAAGAAGAAGAACAGCCGCCCTCGTCCCTCCAGGAACTTCCTCTCCTCCCCCCTCCCCTCCCCCTCCCGTCACTTTTCTTTCTGCACACACAGAGGCTAGGGGAAGAGGAAGGTTGAGGGACTGAGGAAGGGACGGAATGGAAAAGTTTCCCAAGGACGTTTCGCACACCGCCCTCGCCCTCGCCGCCCCCCCTCAACCTCTCACTCAAGGGGCCAGGAATTTTTGCAGTATTGCCAATTTGTACCGGTTTTTCTCTTCCTTGAAAGTGGGAAAAAATAAAATGGAGAACCAGGGTAAGGTGGAGAGAGAGAGAGAGAAGAGAGAGGACTCCAAACGATTTTTTATTTTTAGTAATTTTATCCAGAGAAAAGGTGAAGAAATATATAAATATAAATATGAGTCAGGAAATGACATTGTCATGTTACTTAAAACAATTAATGGGGGAAAGGACAGAGAGAGATAGAAAGAATTAGGTGACACTTACCCACGAGGTTTACAGATGGTAGACAGACACCTTGTGAGTGAGGTGTTTAGAGTACTTGAATTTTCGGAGGCACCTTCCCCCCCCCCGTTACTTCATCACTGGAAATGTCTTCCTAACTTTCTGATGAAGGTGGGTAGGGAGGGGGGAAGGCGCCTCCGAAAATTCAAGTACTCTAAACCTCACAATCACAAGGTGTCTGTCTACCATCTAATTATATATATATGTTTTTTTCTAACTGATTAGGGGATTTGGGAAAGAATCTCTGCTTGGCTGTGAATCGAAACAAAACCCCCAAGAGGATTATTACAGCTACAGACGCGAGGGAAGCGCAGTAAAACCGTCTACATTCTTAGATCCTTGATATGACAGAGAGAGACGCGTCATCAGTGACGTCATCGTCGCCCTCAAAAAATTGAGAATTTTATTTAAGAAGTAAAAATTTCAAACCACAATTTCAGACTATATATTTTTATTTTCAACTATTTCCATAGTGAGGAAAAACACAACGTTTCGGTCCTCATTTGTACCCTTCCTCAGGGTTATCATCACTAATAATCGATACGTAAATTGTCAAATTTTAAAAAACAACAAAGTTTAATGAACAGTTTACAGCTACAGACGGAAGGGAATCGTTGTAAAACCGTCTACATTCTTAGATCCTTGATGAGAGACAGACGCGTCATCAGTGACGTCATCGTCGCCCTCAAAAATTGAGAATTTTATTTAAAAAGTAAAAATTTCAGACTATATTTTTTATTTTCAACAATTTCCATAAAGAGGAAAAACACAACGTTTCGGTCCTCATTTGTACCCTTCTTCAAGGTTATTATCACTAATAATCGATACGTAAATTGTCAAATTTTAAAAAACAACAAAGTCTTAGAAGCTTGATGAGAGAGAGAGAGAGAGAGAGAGAGAGAGAGAGAGGAAAAAAGAGGGAGAGATTTTTTTATTTTAGATTTATTATTATTCAATCCATTAGTAGTAGTCCTCGGTTTCAGGAAATAGGGATACACGTCAAATATAATAATATTACAAGAAATATACAAAATTTTACAACTAAGAATTGAATGACAGAAGAGGAAAGATAAAAAATTTAATCTTCAATTTTCAGTCGACGGAGAAGGAGGAGAAGATGGCGCCTAGTAGGTTGTTCCCCCTCCCCCTCCAACGTCGAACATGAAAAAGAAAATAAGTCAGCAGTTAAATTCTAGTAGAGTATAGTTCTAAAATAATAGGAGAGTTTGATAGGAAAACAAAGAAAAGTGTTTTAGAGAGAGAGACAGACAGACAGAGAGACAGAGAGAGAGAAACGCGTCATCAGTGACGTCATCGCCGCCCATCAAAAATTGAGAATTTTATTTAACAAGTAAAAATTTTCAGACTTTTATTTTTAACAATTTCCATAAAGAAGGAAAAACACAACGTTTCGGTCCTCATTTGTACCTTCTTCAGGGTTATTATCACTAATGATCGATACGTAAATTGTCAAATTTTAAAAAAACAACAAAGTTTAATGAACAATTTACAGCTACATACGGAAGGGAATCGTTGTAAAACCGTCTACATTCTTAGATCCTTGATGAGAAAGAAAGAAGAGAGAGAAAAAAAACGCGTCATCAGTGACGTCATCGTCGCCCTCAAAAATTGAGAATTTTATTTAAAAAGTACAAAATTTCAGACTATATATTTTTATTTTCAACAATTTCCATAGAGAGGAAAAGCACAACGTTTCGGTCCTTATTTGCACCCTTCGTCACGAGGGTTGTTATCATCATCACTAATAATCGATACGTAAATTGTCACGTTTCAAACACAACAAAGTTTTTTAATGAACGTAACCACAATTTTTTTTTTTTACAAATTTTGAAAACGTGGCTACACGACAATTTAACACAGTTGTGGCAAAGCGGGATTATAACACTGAAGAAGGAGGTACACGTAAGTGCCGAAACGACGTTGTGTTTTTTTTCCCCCTATTTGGAAATTGTTGAAAATAAAAATAAAGTCTGAAATTGGTCCGGAGTTTCTTTTTACTTACTTATTAAATACAAAATCTGCCGTTTAAAATTCCCAGCTAAAAATTTATTTATTTATTGAAATAGGGATCAGAATAGCGGGGGTTAAAAAAATAGAGAGAGTGACGATAGACAGACGAGGAATTTAGTATTGTTTGAAATGGTAACTTTAAATGAATAAAAAAATTATTGAGGATATTATTTGAATGATTTCGGAGGGTGGATCAAGGAGGGAGGAGGATAGCTGAGTGGTTCAGGGTAGGAAAGTAAGGGTAGAGCAGAGTGGCGCAGTGGAAGCGTGCTGGGCCCATAACCCAGAGGTCCGTGGATCGAAACCACGCTCTGCTAACACTACATTTTTTTTTATTTCTCAAACTTCACTTTAAACAACACAATAACGAGAAATAGAGTCAACAAACAAGACTAAATTCTTATATCAATAGATTGGGATATCGAATTACTATCCTCAGTGCCTTAATTCCCTTTTTTGAAACGGACAAAAATTATTATATTCACTTGTCCAATTTTTTAAAGTTTTTATTTCACGTCGGTTAAGGATATGATGGGACAATTTATGACCCCCCTTTTTTTTAGAGACACTTTGCTAACAACGTTTCGGTACATATTCCGTACCTTCTACAGCGGTTTCATTCCGGTAGGGAAGACATTTACAGATTGGAGGTGGAATGATTTTTATTCCTGTAGAGAAGATATTTACAGATTTGGAAATGGAATGAGTTTTATTCCATTAGAAAATATATTTACAAATTGGAGATAAAAATATATATATATTTATTCCCGCGGAGAAGATATTTACAGTTTAGAGATGGAAATGAGTTTCATTCCTCTAGAGAAGATATTTAGAGATTGGAGATGGAATGAGGATTTTTTTTTACTGTAGTGAAGTTATTTACAGTTTGGTTACAAAAATTAGTTTTATTCCTGTAGAGATTTACAGTTTGTTTATAAAATGAGTTTTATTCCTGTAGAGAAAATATTTACAGTTTGATGTTAAAATGGTTTTTATTCCTGTAGAGAAGATATTTACAGTTGTTTGATGTTAAAATGGTTTTTATTCCTGTAGAGAAGATATTTACAGTTGCTTGATGTTAAAATGGTTTTTATTCCTGTAGAGAAGATATTTACAGTTGCTTGATGTAAAAATGGTTTTTATTCCTGTAGAGAAGATATTTACAGTTGTTTGATGTTAAAATGGTTTTTATTCCTGTAGAGAAGATATTTACAGTTGCTTGATGTTAAAATGGTTTCTATTCCAGTAAAGAAGATATTTACAGTTGCTTGATGTTAAAATGGTTTCTATTCCAGTAAAGAAGATATTTACAGTTGCTTGATATTAAAATGGTTTTTATTCCCGTAGAGAAGATATTTACAGTTGTTTGATGTTAAAATGGTTTTTATTCCCGTAGAGAAAATATTTACAGTTTGAAGCTAAAATGGTTTTTATTGCTGCAGATTAGATATTTACAGTTGTTTGATGTTAAAATGGTTTTTATTCCTGTAGAGAAGATATTTACAGTTGCTTGATGTTAAAATGGTTTTCTTTCCTGTAGCGAAGATATTTACAGATGGAATGGGTTTCATTCCTGCGGTGAAGATATTTACAGGTTGTTGAATTTCGAGACAGAATAAGTAAATTATAAGAATAAAACCACGCTGAAGATTCGAATGTATATACCCCCGAAACGTCGTCGCGTTGTAGTTTTCTACCACATTAAATAAATAAATGTCTGTAACAAAGAAAAACAACAACCATGGAATGCTTTATTAATTTTTACTTGTTCCAGGTGATTAGGGCCAGCAAATCGAAACTAGTAGACATTTTTTTCTTCATCTTCTGACTCTGTTTCAGCCCCTGTAAGAGATTTGATATTTTTGCCCTCCCCCTCCCCTCCCCTCCCCCCACTTCCCCTTTGAATTATTATTTTTTTATTCTTCACAAACAAAGTGACGAGTCAGTACGCCTGTTTATTTAACAACATTCATTCTTTTGTTAATGTTTTCCCACCTCTAATAAATTTGCATTCACGTGTGGAGGGGAAAAAAAAGATTTGTTTTCTCAAAGTACCGTCAAAAAATACATATATATATATATAAGAGATGGTTTTATTTGCATGATTATTGACACGTTCCTTATACATACATATATATAGTAGTAGTTTATAAAGAGCAACGTCACATTGTGAGTTCCTTTAGGCGCGTCCAACTTGGAAATTTTCCATTGGGCAGGCAGGTCAGAATACCTCCCAGAATCTTCCAAAGACCTTCTACCCTCACCCGTCCCTCCGCCTCCCCTCCCTTTCCCTTCCTCCCTTCCTTCCTCTCCATTCTCGTCCCTTCAAGCCTGCCTGAGGGGATGAATAGACGTTTCTCCGACGTGACAGAGAGAGAGAGAGAGAAACGGGAAGGGGGACAGGAACCGACCTCACCCAAGCAAGTGGAGTGGCGGGAAAAGGGAACAAACCTGAATCAACAACAGAGACATTCTTACCTGGAACTTAGGGAGAGAAAGAGAGAGAAGAATCGGCTATTTTGAGTCATTCAGAGCCAACACAGACGCAAACAATTCAATACCTGTGTTTTTGTATTTTTTTATTAAAAAAACCGAACTAATACGACTTAAAGGTAGAGGGAGAGGGACAGATTTAGATTTATTGTTGTTTCCTTTAAATCCTCGATTGAGGAAATAGGAGGATACTACGTCATAGATTAAAAATTAAAAAATGAACAGAATAAAGTACATAATTAAAGACAAATAAACTTAAAATAAATTAGTAAAAGAAAGTGTATATAGACAAAAGTCAATATAAACACAACACCAGGGACACACACACTGGGAAACAGAGGACAAACCAACCAACCCTGCTCCCTTCCTGGACACCGACGGAGCGAGAGAGGAAAGCTGCTGAAATTGGGAGGAAGAAACGTCACCGCAGCCGTCGGAAAGAAGAAAAGTATAGTGAAAGGGGAATTAAAACACTATTGGAGAGGGGCCAGCGAATAAAAAAAATTCTGTGACTCAAGGTTATCAGATCACGATGAGGAAGGTGACGTCATTTCCGTTGTTGTTCTATTACAGAGGGAGGAGGAATTTATGGAAGACAATCAATTTATATCTTCAGTATTCAGGCAGACACTCCGGTAGGCTTTCGATCTCTGGTCAGAGATAACATTCACCGAATGGGCTTCATCTTATCACCAAAAACCATTCACTTTTGAATCCCTTTTTTCTCCACGTCGCAACCAACATTGGAATGGGGAACAGTTATTGGCCTGGAACATCTTCTCCGTCAACTTCTGTACCCAGTTAGTTATTTAACTAAAAATTACATAAGATTAATGGAGGGCCTCAATATTTTTTTTCCTAATTCAGGGTACTTTACTCTACACTCATCATATTTTATAGTCTTAAAAAATCCTCGTTTCCCTATTTCCAAAACAATAAAAAGAAGATCCTTGAGAAAGTCGACTGCGATATAATTAATAAATGACTATAGCTGAACCTTTATGCAGTCACTATTATTCCATTTCTGCAGTTCGCAGACACTCCGGTAGGCTTAAGATCTCTGGTCAGAGATAACATTCACCGATAGGCTTCATCTTATCACCATAAACCATTCATTTTTGAACCCTTTTTTTCTCCACGTCGCAACCAACATTGGAATGGGGAACAGTTATTGGCCTGGAACATCTCTACGCATTTAGTTGTTTATAAAAAAAATCACAAAAGATTAATGGAGGGCCTCATAATATTTTTATTTAATTCAGGGTACATTTCTCTACTCATCATATTTTTAAAGAGTCTTCAACCAATCTACACACACTCGATCCCCCTATTTCCCAAAACAAGAAAACCAGTACTAAATGAATGACTATAATGCGTGAACGCTATACTGCATCACTACTCTATTATCATTTCTAGCAGTTGGCAGACACTCCGGTAGGCTTTCGATCTCTGGTCATAGAGAGAGGACATTTCGACACACGGACTACCGGGCTTACAATCACTATAGCGAGCGTCACACATCTGAGTCTTAACCATTCCACTGTTTAACCTTTTCGTGGTCACACACACACAACGCAAGGGAGGTCAAAACGGCCGCTCTTCAAGACATGGGCATATGGGAACTGTGGAATATCTTGGCCTGGAAAATCTTCTCTACGCGAGATATTTAGAACTTATATGATGTTTTTCATTCTAATTCGAATCTCACATAAATTAAATCACGGTGCGGGGAATATAAGATAGTGAGGTTTATTGTTATTATTTATGATGAGAGAAGAGAGCGAGCGACGAGAGCAGAGTCATATGATATTTGCATGTAGAGGACAATTAATTATATAGGTGTTTGGGTGGCAAAATTATTTAAAATTATATACTGAAAATAATGAAAGTGTGTTTGGGAGTAGGGGGGTGGGTATGGGTCTATCAAGTAGCGGCTAGAAGCGATATAGGAATAAATTGAATATGCAGATATATTGATGCATAGCGTGAAGTACGCAGATCTCGAAGATACTAGACACATAGATCTCTTTAAACGGGTCACATACACTGTGTATCTATGTGTAACTTATGACATAAGGTGACAGTCATTATTTCAATCTTATATGATTTATACTTGTATACGTATATTAGGTTTTTAGCGTAGGGCAACACATATGAGACAACAAGACATTACACGGACAGTGTATGTGGTGCGTGTTTAGGCTATCCGTGGGGATAAGAAGTATGATATTATCAGGAGACACTCAACAGTCTCTGTCTGTTCAGTCTAACGATGTGACATGGGCATTGAGATTATAGTTCTCTACTCTTTTAATATCTTATCATGTGCTGATGTGGACATATTTACAGATATTTTATTAGGTGATTTCTACTCTGTAGGGTTTAGTGTAGGTACGGGAGATACACATTTGATGGTCACACATGCTGGGAACAACATCTTTATAACTAGTACGGTAAGTGTTTTTCTCACGAGTTCGGAAGACACAAGGATGGAGTGTGTGAGAGACTGGGTACAGATGAGAGAGAGTATTCAGTATAGAGCAACACACACTGGGAACACTACTAATACAATACATTATCAACTTTATTCCATGTGTCATATGCTTTGACAGTTGATATGTGATGCGACACTGAAGTTGATAGATCATAGAGATTTATGGATTGGAGAGCACTCGGGATATATGTGACGTTATACATTACGATCATGACACATGGTTGGTCTTAGAGTCACACACGAGATGACAGACATAGTGAGGGTTATCATTTGTGGACGTGTGAGTTACTGTTATTAGACTATCCGTGTGTAATGCAACGATAGCGACGAGGATGGTTATAGGTTTCACAACGTGACATAACTTCTGGTATAGTCACAATATTATGGGGAGGGTTACAGCATATATGGTGGTCTCTTTTAGTCTAACGGAGGACATGGGAGATCTTATACAAGGGTGTTGGTTAGTGTGATTTCTCTGTAGAATTATAGGTAAAATTATAAGGTTATTTTAATGTGTAAGGGTTTTTGGGTGATTTAATGTTTTGGTGTTTGGTGGTGTTCAGAAGGGATATCACTTACATGTTAAGACATGATGAATTATTATGATGATGAGGAGTAATTGTTTAGAGAGATGCTGTCGTGTGTGTTAAGGATGGTCTCTGGTTAATTTTGAGGGCAGGCGATGTTTGGTCGGGGAACACGCATCTGAATGCAGCTAGATTTTGTGTTTTTTGTGTATATGTATTAATTAGGATTAGGTTATGGTTTGGTGGGGGTTTTGGGGTATAGGTGGGGTTGTAGGTTGTGTATGTAGGGGGTATGTGTTTGTGAAAGGTTGGTGTTTTTTTAGTTTTTTTTTTGATGGAAAGAATAATGGTTTAGTTGGTGTGTTTGTGGTGTTTTTTTTGTTTTTGGTGGTTTGGGGATGTGATGTTGGTTATAGCTTTATATGTTAAAATTTAATTGGTTTGGTTGAGTAGTGTGGTGAATAAGTTGGGTAAATAAAAGTGATAATGGGTTAGTTGATAATGGGTTGAAGCACATTCGATGGCGAATGTTATCTCTGACCAGAGATCGAAAGCCTTTCGGAGTGTCTGCCAACTGCAGAAATGAAATAACAGTGACTGCATAAAGGGTTCAGCTATAGTCATTTATAAATTACATCACAGTCGACTTTCTCAAGGATCTTTTTTTTTTCATTGTTTTGGAAATAGGGACACGAGGATTTTTTAAGACTATAAAATATGATGAGTGAAGAGTAAAGGACCCTGAATTAGGAAAAAAAATTATATTATGAGGCCCCCTGATTAATCTTTAGTGATACAGAAGTTGACGGAGAAGACGTTCCAGGCCAATAACATTCCAATGTTGGTTGTGACGTGGAGAAAAAAAGGGTTCAAAAGTGAATGGTTTTGGTAATAAGATGAAGCCTATCGGTGAATGTTATCTCTGACCAGAGATCGAACTGCAGAAATGAAATAACAGTGACTTCATAAAGGTTCAGTTATAGTCATTTATAAATTACATCACAGTCGACATTCTCAAGGATCTTTTTTTTTATTGTTTTGGAAATAGGGAAACGAGGATTTTTTAAGACTATGAATATGATGAGTGAAGAGTTAAATACCCTGAATTAGAAAAAAATATATATATTATGAGGCCCTCCATTAATCTTATGTGATTTTTTTTAAAAAAAATAACTAAATGCGTAGAGAAGATGTTCCAGGCCAATAACTGTTCCCCATTCCAATGTTGGTTGCGACGTGGAGAGAAAAAAAGGTTCAAAAGTGAATGGTTTTTGGTGATAAGATGAAGCCCATCCGGCGAATGTTATCTCTGACCAGAGATCGAAAGCCTACCGGAGTGTCTGCCAACTGCAGAAATGAAATAATAGTGACTGCATAAAGGGTTCAGCTATAGTCATTTATGAATTACATCACAGTCGACTTTCTGAAGGTTTTTTTTGGAAATAGGGAAACGAGGACTTTTTAAGACTATAAAATATGATGAGTGAAGAGTAAAGTACCCTGAATTTAAAAAAATATATATTATGAGGCCCTCCAATTAATCTTTTGTGATTTTTTTTAAAAATAATAACTAAATGGGTAGAGAAGTAAGTAGACGGAGAAGACGAATCAGGCCAATGAGAGAGAGCCGAGAGTCGTCCGAGTCTGAAGATGTCACGCTCAAGGTTTTCCACGACATGATGACAAGATGGACGACGCAGTTCATCTCTGTTTTGACAATGAAGATGTGCGTGAGTTAAAGGACCTCGAGATGGTCTGGTTTCGTTCTGGTTTCGAACCCAACCGCAGCCTCTTGTTCCTCTTCTCGCACCTCGTGGTCCTTGGTAACGACCCAGGGGGCGAGGTTACTTGTTTGGTTGGGTTCCGTCAAAAAGGAAACGGTCGAGGGATTGAGTTTCTTTCTGTCCTCGCTTGTCGTCGTCGTCTTGGTTGCTGCTGCTGCTGCTGCTGCTGTTGGTCCTGTTCAAACAACCCTCAATCCCCCTCCCCCAATCCCCTCTCTCCTAGATCACCTCAAGGGGAATGGCTTAGGACACGACGAAACCAAGAATGAAAAAGAAAACGATTAATCTTTAACACTTTTTTAATTTATTTTTTATATATTTCACAAGGTTTTCTCGGGCTTATATATATTTTTTTCTCGACTCTAAAAGAACCTACCTGTCTGCCTTGTAATAAGGGAGGGAATCTTGAACACTACAAGAAGATAGTATTGATTATTACAGAGTCAGGAACAAGTTGTTGCTTAATTTTTTTTTAAAAAAAAAAGAAAGGCAACTAATAATGAGCCTCCAACAAAAAAAAATACTCGTGGTCCTTTAATAAATCACACAAAATTATTAAACAAATTAAGGGGGAAAAATAATTTCGTTCGCCATAAAAAATAAGTATTTCGTTGAAATCCTTATATATATATAATTTAATTCTATTATTAGTTTAATTGAGTGGAAAATTTTCTCTGATTTTAAGAAAGTATTTGGCATCGAAAGTTGCACAGAATTGAAAAGGGGGGATGCGGAAGGTAGAGCAAGGTAACCTAGCAAAGGGGTTGGCCCGGGCTATGGTTTAAGGATCCTTCCTACCTTCCTCGCGGTGTTTCACCCTAAAAAGATGCAAGGGGGAAACCCCCTCCCCCTAGAAAAACCTGCATCAGGTAGGTCAGGGGGGGAGGGGGCGTGCATTGGGTGGGTTACTACTATTCTCACCCCCGTCCCTTCCCCTATGAATGACGGGGGAAGACGAGAGTTTGCTTCTCACAGCAGTCTCTCAGGAGAAGTTGGTGGCCGCCGAGTCATACCAATCAGTAGGATCAGAGCGGAGGACAACTCTTGCCTTATGCTGCCCAAGGTCTTCGACCCCCAGGGCATGCATATATATATTTACCTCCCTGAAAAAATAGGTGAATGAGGTGTCTGGGGCAAATGTGAGGACTTTGATTTAAAAAAAAATCCCTAGAGAGAGACTGCAGGAGGCATCCCCAACATAATGAGAATGATCTATTGATATATTATTTTATAGAGAGAGAGGGAGGAAGAGAGGTAAACTCTATCATCATGTGTGTGCTGAGGAGGATTGTTCCAAGCCAGTGACGTAGGGGATTGATGGCCTCCTTTCCTATGCAGATGGCGGATCGCCTTTCGGGAGCTTCCCATTGACCGTGACCTTGGAGGCAGACAGACAGACAGACACCATGCATATTTCATGGGCGACTGCAAACAACCGTTAAATCCATGTGGATATCCACACACACACACACACACACGTGTGTAGAGAGAAAGAGTTGCGCAAGTCCAGTGACGCTGCTGCCATCTCCAGGAACCCTCAGGTTTAACATTCAACCCTCGTCCTCTGCTGGTTCATCCCTCGGGTGGTGGTGGTGGTGTTTTTTTTTTTAATTTTTCCATATTCGCCAAGCGTCACGTTGGGGCAAGTTTCGTCAGTGATGAGGTGGATGACGCACGCACCACGCCACTCTCTAATTAAAAAAGAAAAAGGCCCCCCTCCCCCCCTTCCCCTCTGTCCCCTAGCAATCTTTACGACCTGACGGCGGCCATCATCGTAAAATAAGCTGCTGCTGCTGCTGCAGAAGCTGTTAAATGTCACAGCTACTCCGTCACTCTCTCTCTCTCTCTCTCTCTCATCTTATCAATGACGTATTTCCCAACCACTGCGTCACAGTGACGTGAATCTGGGGTTGACGAATGATCGTGAAAACACGACGGGTGTGATTTAGGGGGATGTTTATTTTCTTCTTGACGTCAGCGCGCGCGGGGGTGGACGGTGACAAGCGAGGAAAAAATGATGTTGGGAAACGGTGATGGAGACCTGAGGAGGGGGAGAGGGAGGAATAACCCAGCTTCATCAGGTGCTGGTGCTGCTGCTGCTGCTGCTGGTGGTGGAAAATGTGGACACGAAAATT
Source organism: Eucriotettix oculatus (assembly GCA_034510155.1). NCBI lineage: Eukaryota > Metazoa > Arthropoda > Insecta > Orthoptera > Tetrigidae > Eucriotettix > Eucriotettix oculatus. The sequence continues at coordinate 157,863 of CM067379.1, forward strand.
TGGGACCGGGGTTGCTGACGAAAATTTGGGACCGGGGCTGCTGATGAACTAATTCTCTTTATCGTAACAGTCCGCGTGCTTAGAATGAGTGAAATTTCCGAGGTTGTTGTTGATGATGATGATGATGAAAGATATTTTTTTCTTCTTCAATTTTTAGGTTAAAAGACTGATAATTAATTTACAATGATAATAATAACAACTTTTCCGCTTATTTTTATCAGTAACTTACTTTTTTTTTGAAAAAAAACCCCAACCAAAATAAAAAACCCTGTATTTCATTTTTGATTTCCAAAGTTTTATTGGGAAGAATTTTTCTGCAATTACACCGTATTCATCTACAAAATAAATTACAAATATATATATTTTTTTTGAAACATTACAACAAAAAAAAATTTTTTTTTTTGCTTTAAGCAATTGCCATATACATGTACAAAATAAATTACAATATAGTTTGGATCAAGAAGTAGAGGACGTCCCAAAAAAGAGAGAAAAAAAAAGACGACGGGAAGGCGACGACAGAAAAAGGTGTAAAATACTCAACTTGGAGGGGGGGAAAAGGAAAAAGAGGCTAGAGGGAACCCGAATGAAAGAAGAAAATTGTTGTTGAGGCCGAAATATTCAACGTATGGAGCTGTAGAGCCTTTATAAATAATTATAATGGTGACGGAAAGGGTGAACGAACGTTGGCTAGAGTAAAATTTTCCCTCGAGGTTGGTTGACGATGAACGATTTTTTTTTAAAAAAAAAATATTCTTAAAGCGGAATATTCCGCAGGTTAGCTAGGTGAAAAATCGTCTATTCTTTTATTATTATTATTATTATTATTATTATTATTATTATTATTATTATTATTATTATTATTATTATTATTATTTATATTATTATTATTATTATTATTATTATTATTATTATTATTATTATTATTATTATTATTATTATTATTATTATTATTATTATTATTATTATTATTATTACAACCGAGATTTGTGTCGACTCTTTTTCCCCCCCTCGTCGTTCCCCGTGCAATCGGTTTTCTTCGCCTGTTTCCCTTCCCTGTCTCTGTATCACTGTTTTGATCCTTCCCTCGGCCTATTATCCCTACATCGTGTCTCCCCCGTTCCCCCTTTTATTTTTCCTTCTTCCTTCGCCTCGAAGATTCGCCCGAGGATGATGATTTCCAGGTCACACACTCTGTGGAGAACGCATTGTCTGTTTGAGGATCGAGGTGAGAAACTGTGAACTAAACAACAACATCTCCTTGAGACGAGTGGCCATAGCAACGTATTTCCATGGAAACAGCCACGGATCCATAACTGACGCCTTTTATTCGTCTCAAAAAAATTAGGGGGAAACGTTTACAGCTGCGCGTCGTCTACGAAAAAAACGACCGCGAAAAAGAAGGAAAAGGCCATGATGACGTCACGTTGGCAACCCTGCCTCCAGACGGTGACGGGCCACGGGGCCACGGGTCACGCCCCCCCGTCCCCCAAAATAAAGAAAAATTGGTCACAATTGAAAAATTATTTATCTATTTATTATTAAATCATGACACGACGTTCCCGGGTTCCTTTGTTCGGGAAAGCTGTGAGTGAAAACAATCTAACAAAAAGAAAATAATAATAATTACAGTAGAATTAAATATGGCCGCATATGAAACACGTGACATGCACTCAACACAAAAATAATGCCAAAAAAAATGTTGTTGTAACCACAAAGATTTATTTGAAAGAAAAAAAAATTTTTTTTGTAGTTGAATCAGGAAGCGGCTTGTTATTGAAGGACTGAGGAGGTGAATATAGCCTTTATTGGGGGGCAGGGGGCGGAGGTGGGGCAGGGGGCAGGGGGGGACCTTTTTTAAAGGATTACGCCGACTGCCAAGGTAGGCCCTCGCTTTTCGGGACAAGTTCGTGTGTAGTTGTCAAAAAATTTATTTAACAATATCAATATATATTTACTTTTTTTGGGCTGTGAAAAAAAATTAAGTTTATAAATTGAAGTTAAAGAAGACGCGTGGTACATTTTATTTAGGTGGAGGGGATGACTTATTATAGTTAAGGAGGAAGAATTGGGGTCTGATATATAAAATTTCGCTAATTAAAATAGAGATACAGAGAGACAGAGAGAGAGAGAGAGAGAGAGAGAAGAGAGAGACAGAGATAAAGAGACAGACAGATACAGAGAGAAACAGAGACAGAGATAGAGAGAGACAGAGATAAAGAGACAGACAGAGACAGAGAGAAACAGAGACAGAGAGAGACAGAGAGAGACACAGATAAAGAGACAGAGAGAGACAGAGAGAGACAGAGAGAGACACAGAGAGGTAGAGAGAGACACAGACAGACACAGAGAGAGAGACAGAGAGAGATACAGAGAGAGACAGAGGCAGAGAGAGAGAGAGAGACAGAGATATGCTGAGAGATGCAGAGAGAGACAGATAGACAGAGAGAGACAGAGAGGCAGAGAGAGGCAGAGAGAGGCAGAGAGAGAGACAGACACAGAGAGAGAAAGACACACAGAGGTAGAGAGAGAGAGAGACAGAGAGAGGGGGGAAGAGAGAATAGAGAGAGACAGAACAGAGAGAGGGGGGACAGAGAGAGAGAGAGAGAGAGAGAGAGAGAGAGAGAGGAGAGAGTCCTTGTCAGCGAATCTAGAGCAATCAAGTCTCCTCTGCTGCATCACATGTCTGTCACACGTGTGATATTTCACTCTCGCAGTCTCATGTGAAGTTAAGCATCAGTGCGAGATTAAACAACTATGGTGGAAACAGAAAAGGGGGGCAGGGTGGATCCTCCTTCACATCTACCTTCTTATTCTTTTCAATTCTTCGTCCTCTCATCTTTCTTTCTACTTCTCCATATTCGCCCTTACAGTCCGATGTGGAGCTCCGGGTTTCTCCCCCAGTATCAATCCTCCTCTTCTTCTTTTCTTCCTTTGCCTTTCATTCTCCGTCTTTTGTTCAAGGTTCGTGTTAGATTATTATTATTATCATTACTCTTGGAGCGAAGTATTGAGTGGTTGTCGAAAGGGACAATCCTCCCCTATTCATCTTCGTCTCAATCTTCCTTCTTTTTCTGATGCTCAACATGTCCGAGGGGTGTTCCAGTATTAATCCTCTCCGTGGTGTCCTATCGGAAGCTGCCTTTCTCTTTCTTCTTCTTCTTCTTTTCTTCGTTCTCCTTATCCTTCATGGTTCTTCTCCTCTCCTCATTCTCATCCGCCCTGTTCTTCGTTTTAATCTTCTTCCTTTCATCCTCTTTCTTTTTCTAAGGCTCAACAGTCTTATATCAACTCCAGTATTAATTCTCTCCGTCGTCTCGTACCGAAATCTGGCATCCTCCTCCTCCTCCTCAAATTTTTTTTCTTCCTTTTCTTTCCTTGTTTCTTTCTTCCCTTTTAGCTCCCTGTTCTTGTTTTACTCTTTCCGTCTATCCTCTTTCTGTTAACGTCTCAGCACTGATTCGAGTCTTATTCTACTCTATCTCCGTCCTTATCAACTCCTCTCTTCCTTGTTCCCACATTTTCCTGTTAACCATTTTGTTCCTTCCAGTTTCGCCCAACCCTGTTCTCCGGCTTTCCTCCTCCTTGTTCTAAGGTGGAACTTAATACCTCCTCTCCGTGACCAACGGAAGCAGCTGTCTCCTTCGACCCACCATTCCTCTACCAACAGGTTCATTAAACAGTATATGGTGTTGCGGGTATCTCCTATTCTCTCTCTCTCTCTCTCTGTTGTCCCCCATGGACTTACAAACTCGATGACCATATTCGTGTTGAGATCATCCTTGGTAGGATCTACGAGACGTTGATGAGCTGATGAACTGATATTTGTGATTGACTCTGGTGGTCACGAGGAGGAGGAGGAGAGGAGAGGAGAGAGGAGAGGAGGAGGAGAGGAGGAGAGAGTTAGGACGTGTCGTCGTTGGTAATCATCTGGCTCAAGCCTTGACACACAAATTGGTTTTCCACTTTGGACGTTTGACCTGATCCCACCACAAAGAGTAGCCGCGACGAGGTCAACGCAATAATAAATTTTATCTTAGGTTCGCGGTTGATAAAGGCCGAGCGCGGTGGACCAACATTAGCCAATAATATCTCTTCTCTAAGTCCTCTGTCATCTCTCACTCTCATCTCCCTGTCTTCTCTTCTTCCTCCTCTATCATCTCTCACTCTTCTCTTCTTTTCTCTTCTCTTTCCTCTGTCATCTCTCACTCTCATCTCCCTCTCTTCTTTTCTCTTCTCTCTTTCTTCTGTCATCTCTCACTCTTATCTTCCTCTCTTCTCTTCTCTCTCCTCTGTCATCTCTCACTCTTATCTCCCTCTGTCTTCTCTTCTTTTCTCTTCTCTGTCTCCTCTGTCATCTCTCACTCTTATCTCCCTGTCTTGTCTTCTTTCTCCTCTATCATCTCTCACTCTTCTCTTCTTTTCTCTTCTCTTTCCTCTGTCATCTCTCACTCTCATCTCCCTCTATTCTCTTCTTTTATCTTCTCTCTCCTCTGTCATCTCTCACTCTTATCTCCCTCTCTTCTCTTCTTTCTCCTCTATCATCTCTCACTCTTCTCTCTTTCCTCTGTCATCTCTCATTCTTTTTCCTCTATCATCTCTCACTTCTCTTTCCTCTGTCATCTCTCACCTTATCTCTTACTCTTCTCTTTCTCTGTCATATTCATCATTCTCTCTCTCTCCTCTGTCATCTCTCACTCTTATCTCTCTCTCTTCTTTTCTGTTCTCTCTCCTCTGTCATCTCTCACTCTCATCTCCCTCTCTTCTTTTTTGTTCTCTCTCCTCTGTCATCTCTCACTCTCATCTCCCTCTCTTCTCTCTCTCTCTCTCCTCTGTCTTCTCTCGCTCTTCTCTCCCTCTCCATCTCTATGGTTGCTTCTCAGGGGCGGCGACTGATGACGTCCTCGATTAAATAACTCAAGTGACGCGTGACCCGATCTCTCTTCCCAGCGCGCAGACATCACTCAGGTGACAGACAGACAGACAGACAGCTCACTCACTCACTCACTCACTGACTGGTTTTCACCTCCGGGAAGTTGCTGGTGATTCATTCAGGTCAATATTTCGAAGATTCTGGGGCGAGGAAAACTAAGAAATTATCACTGAAGACTCCAGCGGAAACGATAAAAAAAAAACAACAAGCCTTGTTAGTGCCGAGTTGAGGATTCTGTGAGGGGCGAGAGAGAGAGAGAGAGAGAGAGACTAAAGAAATTATTAATAGTTACTGGGACCAGCAAAAGGCATCAACATTTTGAGAATATACGACTTTGGTGGCAGTGAAAGCTGAAAAACAAAAAAATATATATCAAGAAATTGTTTTTTTTTAGTGTAATTATGTTGTCAGCACTGTATATAAATTTTCAATAAAATAAAAGACGGCCAATAAAATCAGCATATTAATTTATCACTATTTATTCTCCTCTTCTCTTTTTCTTGAGACTTCATCAATATATTACATGAAATTTAAATATGGGTTCCATGTTTCCAACGTGCAGGGAGGGGGAGATAGGGAGAGGGGGGGGCGATGACGTCACCCTCACTGATTCCCCGCCTGTGCCTTTATAGCAACGCCACTGGATGACGTCACGAGGGATGTCCGGAAGTCACTTTGCACCGTAACAGCTTCCTGCAGCTGGAGCCAGTGATTCTATACATCCAACACACACGCACAGAGAGAGAGAGAGAGAGAGAGAGAGAACACGTGCCGAGGTCAGCGCAGCGACAGCAGAGACAGACACTGCACCACGTTATGCGACACCTGATGGACGACGGACAGAGAGAGAGAGAGAGAGAGAGAGAGAGAGAGAGAAGGAGAGACTGTGCGTGGCTTCAATAACATATGAAAGCCGGCTGACTGGGTCACACACACACACACACGTAACAGCCTGCGGCAGAGTTTAGCTTTTCAGATTAGTCGCTCTACTTTGGAAAGGGGGAGGGGGAATATAAAAATAGGGCCAAGACGGAGAACGAAACGTGTCACACACAACATAATAGGACAACGGTGAAGTGAAGAAGACGGCGGCGTCAGCCATAGAAACGACATCACCACGAGAACTCTTCATCCAGCAGCCAGCTTCCCCATTCCTCATGTAATAACCAGGAAAGGAAAGGTTGCGCCTGTCTACGTGGAAAAGTGAAATTTTCTAAAAGGGGAAGTGAGGACAATTAATTATGGGGGACTTTGAAGCGCCACGTTTTAAGACACTAGGAGGGTCTTGTAAAATTGGCATTACGGGGGGGGGGGAGTGTGTGTGGGGGGGAGGGGGAGAGTGAGAACAGAAGAGAAGAAGGAGAGAGGAGGGGCCGAGGATGGAATGTGCCAAGCAGAGAAGGGAGGATATGGGAGGCTGTGCAGAAGAAAAGAGAGGGGAAGAGACAGAATAGAGAGAAGTGAGAGAAAGGGGAGAGTGAGAAGAGAAGGGAGAGAAGAGGAGAGAGGAGAGAAGAGGAGACAAAAGAGGAGAGAAGAGGAGAATAGAAAGGAGAGAAGAGAAATTAGAGAGAAAGGAGGAGAGCGAAGAGAGAAGAGAAGAGAGAGAAAGGAATTGAGATAGGAAACAGGAGAGAGAAGAGAAGAATGAGGAGAGAAGAGGAGAGAGAGAATAGAAGGGATAGAAGGGGAGAGAGGAGAGAAGAGGGAGAGAGAGAAGAGAAATTAGAGAGAAAAAAGGAGAGAAGAGAGAAGAGAAGAGAGAGAAAGGAAATGAGAGAGAGAATAGAAGAGGGGAGAGAGAGAGAAGAGAAATTAGAGAGAAAAGAGGAGAGAGAAAAATTAGAGCGAAAGGAAATGAGAGAGAATAGAATGGAGAGAGAGAAGAGAAATTAGAGAGAAAAGAGGAGAGAGAGAAAAATTAGAGAGAAAGGAAATGAGAGAGAATAGAATGGAGAGAAGAGGAGAGAGAGAAAAGAGAAATTAGAGAGAAAAGAGGAGAGAGAGAAAAATTAGAGAGAAAGGAAATGAGAGAGAATAGAATGGAGAGAAGAGGAGAGAGAGAAAAGAGGAGAAAGAAAAATTAGAGAGAGAAGAGGAGAGAGAAGAGAGAGAAATTAAATGAGAGAGAAAACAGGAAGAGAGAATAGAAGGGAGAGAAGAGGAGAAAGGGGAGAGAAGAGAGAGGAGGAGAGAGAAAGAAGAGAAATTAGAGAGGAAAGAGGAGAGAGAAAAATTAGAGAGAAATTAAATGAGAGAGAGAATAGAATGGAGAGAGAGAAAAGAGAAATTAGAGAGAAATGAGGAGAGAGAAAGAAGAGAAATTAGAGAGAAAAGAGGAGAGAGAGAAAAATTAGAGAGAGAAGAGAGAGAAATGAAATGAGAGAGAATAGAAGGGAGAGAAGCGGAGAGAGAGTATAGAAGGGAGAGAAGAGAAGAGAGAGGCTCCAGTATACTTCCCTGTTACTGTTGGACATGATATCTGTGTCCTTTCCGCTTGTAAATTACGGCGCAGTTACCCAGAGTGCACTTGGGCCGTTCCAGACTGTTTGAAGACGTTTCAAATAAATATTTACGGCGCGCGATGTCCGTTATCGTGCAGAGGTTAGGCGATCAGCTGTTGGCCTTGGCTATCAGGAGCACATCACGTGGCGGCGATGATCTCCACATTCACGGCCGTGTGTGTCGTGTCAGTCACCACAGTCAGGAGAGAGAGAGAGAGAGAGAGAGAGAGAGACTAAGCTGCAAGTTTAACGTTTAGGAACAACTGCGTGGAACCTTGGATCGAGCTTCAGATTTCACGATACGAAACGAAACGAGGACGAGTCATCAGACCGTAGAAATGTGTGGTCGACCTTGTGAATTGTGTTGTTCCGTCTTCGTCGACAGGATGGATGGACGGACGCGGACGACAAAAGAATATGGCGAAGAAGTTTAGGACTTGCTCTTCAGTTCCGCCACACAACTGAAAATAACTTCCCCTCTTGAGTTCGTTCAATATAAACGGACAAACGTTTATACCGTTTGCCCAGAAGGCGCCAGAGGCTGATTTGTCAGGAACTTTCCAAGTTCAATAAGGCGTTGAGCTGTGACCTCGGCTTTCCCCTCTTCTATTAATCCTCCAGGACCCAGGTTCATGCCATTTCCCTGCCTGTGCTGTCCTACTCTTTATGTCTCTTCTACCATCCCTAGTTATTACTCTTCCCAAGCAGCATAATTCCTTAACTTCCGTCAAAGTATCGACCTTCCCTTTGTTTACTCCACCGTTTCCCATGCTACACTCCTTTACTTTGGTTTTCCCTCTCTATTAATCCTCATGTTGAACTCTTCCTTTCTCCAGGACCCAGGTTCATGCCATTTATTATGGTTTCCAAGTCTCCTTCTGACTCCCCTTACCACTACGATGTCATCGGAAAAGCAAAGCGTAGGGTCTTTATTTCTCCTCCTTGCGGTATGATTCGTTTTCCATATTTCCGTTTTAACTTGTTTCATCATCCTTTCATCATCCTTGTCTTCCTCCTTTCTTTATTATGCACTGTGAGAGCCAACTGACGATGTTAAAGTTCGTGGAAGCGTGGAAAATTAAAATTTTTCTTTTCTGTGCGCTTGCGCGCGTGATGACGTTGTTTTCCTAATTCTCTTTCTGACGTAAAATAAAATAAAACAGAACAACAACAACGACAGCCAACTCCTGCCGCCGATGACGTCACTACCACAAATTCTACTGCGACAGTAACGAAGACATATCTCTGAGATACGACACATAATCTCTGGTTGAAGAGGAACAATCGACTGCGAAATCCCAGTCAGAGATAAGGAAAGCGTCACAGAGATGGAGAGAGAGACAGAAACGTTCCCTCTACTTTCCTACTTGATTTACTGATTAATTTACTTATTTTCATTGAAAGGGACGGAACCCCGCGTGACAACGTTTAAAATACATCTTTTTTCTTTTTAATAAAAGAAAAATAGACAAACTTAAGTACAAAAGTTATATAACTAAGAGAATAGGGCGAAAAATTAATTAAAGCGAGAAACGTACCGCTCCAACTAAACTACGCACATGTATTAAAAGTAGCAATGGCGTCCTGCTGCACCTCACTTCACTAAACGTTATATTTGTTGGAACGCGGGGGAGACAGAAATTTGAAATTGCTGTAAAATAAATTGCCACTGAGCCGAAATTTTTACTGTGTGTTACCAACCGTGCACACACATGTGTACCAACGTACACAATTTCTTTCTTTCTTTCCCTCTCTATCTCTTTCTTTCTTTCTTTCTTTCTTTCTTTCTTTCTTTCTTTCTCTCTCTCTTTCTTTCTTTCTTTCTTTCTTTCTTTCTTTCTTTCTTTCTTTCTTTCTTTCTTTCTTTCTTTCTTTCTTTCTTTCTTTCTTTCTCTTTCTTTCTTTCTCTTTTCTTTTCTTTCTTTTCTTTCTTTCTTTCTTTCTTTCTTTCTTTCTTTCTTTCTTTCTTTCTTTCTTTCTTTCTTTCTTTTTTCTTTCTTTCTCTTTCTTTCTTTCTTTCTTTCTTTCTTTCTTTCTCTCTTTCTTTCTTTTCTTCTTTCCCTCTCTATCTCTCTCTCTTTCTCTCTCTCTCGGTCTTTCTTTCTTTCTATCTTCCTTTCTTTCTGTCTGCCTTTCTTTCCCTCTGTCTTTCTCTCTTTCTTTCTTTTTTCTTTCTATCTTTTCTCTCTTTCTCTTTTTCTTTCTCTCTCTCTCTCTTCCTTTTTTCTTACTCTCTTTCTTTCTTTCTCTCTCTCTTTCTTTCTTTCTCTCTTTTTTCTCTCTTTCTTTCTTTCTCTCTTTCTTTCTTTTTTCTTTCTCTTTTTCTTTCTTTTTTCTTTCTCTCTTTTTTCTCTCTAATCAATTGCTATATCGGGATGAAATTTTCACGGTTAACCAACAAGGAGTTAGGTTCTGCGGCCGTCTTCAGGCTACATAGCTATATATATATGGCCGCGGGAACGTTGTGTTCTTTTAAAAACCCGCCTCCCCCCCCCTGTTAGTGGTTAACCGTGAATAAGATTTCATCCGAATTAATTATTCACCGGGAAAGTCTACTTACTACGTTCATTAATCGCACCAGTTTGAACATTTCCCTTGTTTTATTCTCCCCCCTCACCCCCCCCCCCCGTTTATTGAGTATCTAACTTTCCGATCGTTAAAGTTCAATCAGCTGGAAAAAAATAAAAATAAATAAACACACGATCGCGCTTAACTGACACTGACTGGCCTGAGTCCCGCGGCGCCTTGCGATAATATCATCATCATCATCATCTCTGGTGCTTGACGTTCTCATATTATGTGACGTCACGCCCAGAGATGTTTACAAACGCGCGAGTCTCGGCCGCCCCGGGCAAGGTAGGTACTTTACTTCGCCTTCCTTCTAGGCCTTGTTATTTGTCTGTGGCGAGCTTTCGCGCGATGTCACAAGGAAAAGGCACGGGGAAAAAAAAAGAGGCGGAGGAGGCGAAGGAGGCCTCCTTTCTGCACAACATTTCGCAACGACACGTTTACAAACACCAGGGATTCCCCCACCCGCAGTAGTTGCGCAGCGCCTCTCTCTCTCTCTCTTACTCAGTCCGTCGTCCAACTAGCCGTAGCCCCCTACTAGGATCTGCGCCTCATCACACACCCCCTCAAGCAGAGGAGGAAGTGTTCCTCCTGTTCTTCTTCCTCCTCCTCCTCCGTCGTCCGTCCTCAAGTCTCAATGCACCCTAAACAACTTTATATATATATAAAAAAAATTTTTTTCGGTGACCCAGGTCGGTACCTGACCCGAGCTGTGCCCAGCCCCTCCTCTCCCTTCCCCCCTCCCCCCCCCCAAAAAAAACACAGCGACGAAACGTCGGTTTAATTCAATAAAAAAAAGAACAAATTTTAACTGTGACTTGATGGCCTGTTGTCGGATCCCCAATAGAAGAAAAAAATAAATAAATAAAAATGAATCAAATATATAATCATCAGAGGAAGTTGAGGAAAGGAAGGGCGGCGGGGCGGTTCCTGCTGATGCTGCTGCAACTAGTGGCCCGCAGAAGGAACGAAAAAGGTAGAGAAAAAAAAACCCCTGTAGAGGGGTTTGGGAGATGTCGTCGCAAAGGAGGGAGAAAGAAGCAAGGGCTTGAACCGTGGAGAGATTAGCTGCAATAGCAAGCTAGTTACCTAGGTAGATGGGGGGGAAATCAGCAGTTCTAAGTCGAAATATGTAGGAAAAGCAAAAATTTTCTCATATTCCCGTCAATCACTGGAAAAAAAATTTACCTGACTGTGACTTGACGGCCTATTTGTGGGATCCGCAATAGAAGAAAAAAAAATAAATAAATGAATCAAATATACTCATCAGAGGAAGTTGAGGAAAGGAAGGGCGGCGGTTCCTGCTGCTATTACTGGCCCGCAATAGGAACGAAAAAGGTAGAGAAAAAAAAACCCCTGTAGAGGGGTTTGGGAGATGTCGTCACAAAGGAGGGAGAAAGAAGCAAGGCTTGAACCGCGGATTTGCGGGGGGTGGGGGGAGAGATTAGCTGCAACAGCTAGCTAGTTACCTAGGTAGATGGGGGGGGGGGAATCAGCAGTTCAAAGTCGAAATATGTAGAAAAAGCAAAAATTCTCATATTCCGTCAACCACTGGAAAAAAAATTTACCTGACTGTGACTTGACGGCCTGTTGTGGGATCCGCAATTGAAAGAAAAAAAAACACAAAAATAATCATCAGATTCTCATTCCGTCAAACCACTGGAAGAATTTACCTGTTGCTGCAGGAGTGGTTGGAGGGAGGAAAGGGGGGAGCAGGAGAGATCCTCTTCAAGGGAAAAAAATTAATTCAGGAATAACCTCAAAAAAAACAACAACAACGTGGAAGTGAATTGGTTGTTATTTTGAAAAATGTAAATGCATATTGGAATTCTAAATGTCAAAGTCAAAGCGAATTGAAGTGTCAAGTTGACGCAGTTGTTGTAGTGTTTTTCTCTCTCTCTCTGTCTTTCAGGTCAATATAAAATATTAATGGACTGTGATGATTATTTTTTTTAGTGTTAGGAGTATTGATGCTTTAAGTAATTTCGTTTCTTGTCTGCGTCACGGGACACGCGCAGACGACCGACAGTAAATGGGGGGGAAGAGGAGGTTATGTCTGGCGGCCGCTCCGTCCGCCATCCGGCCGCGGAATGACTAGTTGCGGCGTCGGCCGCCGCAGGCGCCACCGTGTCAGCTAGCCGCCAGCCGCTGCTGTTGCGCACTTCCATTGGCGTGCGTTGTTCCCCTCCTCCTCCCCCTCTCCCCCCACCCTTATAACTACCACCGCCAGGCGGCGCCACGGGGAAAGTTACAAAAAGGCGCGCTGGGTCGGCGGCGGGCTCAGTTTAGTTATTGTCCGGTGGACTTCAGTCGAGTGCAGACGCCGCCAGTGTTCTGTTTAGCGACTGTAGCTGCCCCGCTGCTGCTGCTGCTGCCCTCTATACCCGGAGTTAACCTGCTGCTGCTGTAAGTACTCACACACTCTCTCTGGTCTAGTCTGTTTGGTGTTGTGACCTCCTCCCCCCTCGACAGCAGTGCGTGTGCGACACGTGTGGTTCCGTGTTTTTGTTGTGACGGGGAAAGAGAAGAGAAAGTAGGTCTCGGGGGCGACCAGCAGCAAGAGCAGGAACGTCAAAGATAATATCTCTGGACGGGACAGGACGGGATGGATGAATATTCTCCCCCCACACTGGACAGCTTCATCGCGTCTCTCTCGCTCTCAGTGCTTGGAAAGGGAACTTGATCCATCCATCCATCCGTCTTGTTTGATTCCTAAAACGGTCCGGTGGTCCATCATGTGAAAGGGGGGAGAATATCGTTGGAAATCCGCCGCCGCCGTAGCCGATGATGATCCCTCACGACTTCTTTCCTCTCATCAAGAGCTTGGTGTGAAACCGTCAAGTCAGGATCCGGTCGCTCACTCGCTCGCTTCCTTCCTTCGTGCATCGTTCACAGTAACCTGATATCGGAAGGAGCCATCGCCAGCGTAAAAAGGTGTTAGGAAGGGGGGAGGGGGGGAAAGAAAGAGAGGAGAGAGAGGATGAGGAAAGACACCGACCGAGCAACCAACTTAACTTAACTTTCCAACACGTCAGCTCAGCTTGGAGCAATCTGGGTTTTTTCCCCCCCGCGCGTGACGGGAATGTCCGTGTTTTGAAAAAGAGGGAATGATGGAGAAGAAGAAGAGTTCAATGCGCTTGGTCCGTGACAAATCCATCATCATTCCACTCTCACTCTCTCCACCCCCCCTCTTGTGTGGGTTGTATTTTTTTTTTTTTTTTGGAACCTCTGCCGTCTGTAGAGGTTCACAGAGCAAGTAGTGTTTCCACACCTTCTCTGTCCGTCCAGTTTCCCCGTTTCGAAAACAACACGGCAGTTTCTCTTCCTCCTCGCCTCGCAAGGGGGTTTTTTCCCCCAACTGTACTTTCTTTCTTCCCTTTCCTTTACTCCTTCCTTCCTTCCTTCTTCTCCGCTTTGTGAAGCCAGTCCAGTTGACGACTCTCCTCTCTGCACTGATGTTTCCCTCACCATCATCATCACCACACAATCTCCTCTTTTCCCTCTGGATTCATTATTAACCGTCGCCCGTAGTCGTTTCCCTACCCGGGTTCGTCTCGTCTTCGAAGCACAACAGAGAGACTCGCGGCGGCGGCGGCGATCGTGAGATTATTTTCGTTCCCAGAACAGACGACGAAGACGACGACGTTATTTCCGTTAACATTCCCGAGGATGGATTGTGACATCGTCGAAAGCCTGCGGCGGCGGCGGCGATGGCGTGAAACAACAACAGTATTAGTATTATTATTATTATTCGCCATCGTAACAACAACAACATCGTCTTTACGAAATGTAGGGAGTAATTTTTGACACCACCGCACCCCTAATTTAAGACGAAATTTTTCGTGTTTTTAAGTTGGATAACAACGACGACGACGACGTTTCGGCTACGCATCCATCCCCCACCACCTTCTTCAGGGGCGCGTTCACTTTTCAAATGATTGTAACAACATCCCCCGCCGCCGCCGTCGTCGTTACATTTGAATTTATTAATGCTGCAATCAATTGAGTAAGCAGCAGTATGCGGTGGCAGTTACCAAAAAAATAATAAAAAATGTTACAGATATTAATAATTACACTAATATAAATTAAATTAAATTCTAACAAATAAAGATTAAAAAGTACCCATTATTCATATATTGTTTCGTCGCACTTCACTTGCACTTCCCTAAAACACGTTGCTATATTGGGCAGGGAACAGGGAACGGATGTTTCGAAAACTTCTGCAGGTAAATTGTTCCAAATCCCTTACAGTCAGTCCGATTTAAAAATGAAAAAAATTTCCCAACGTCAGTTTTAAAAAGCTACACTGTCGGGGCCAATTTTAAAATGTTGATCCCCTTCTACTGAAATAATTTATTTAAGATGTGCGTAAGACTAACATGACTTATTATGTATCCCTCGGGCACTTATATACCATGCCCCCTAAAAAATTTCTTAGTATATAATTCATACGAAGTCCGTGTGTGTGTTGTGTGTTGTTTTTCTTTCTCTCGATGACAGGACATCACAGCATAACGTAAGAAAGTGCATAAATGTTACTGAAAAATGGATAATAAAAATTTACTTTTCCTACTTACTGATACACTCTGGCGTCTCAACTTTTTATCTTTGACCGACTATCTTCACTGCTGCAGGATGTATATCTTTATTTCGGAAAATACTTTGGAATTATTCTCTCCCGGATTATAACTTGCGTAGGTCCGTTGTTTACGCAGTTATCACAATACATTTTTTTTTATATATATAAAGCGTCTTGAGGATTTCTTATCTCGGGGCAATTCCCAGTAGCGGGTAACCTCGTGACGTTATCTGCCCATTTCATCAACGTGTATAACGGGTAAAAATTGTTTCTTGTCGCGCCGATGTAAAGAGTTATAAACAATAAGCAAGTCTGTAGCATTCATTATCTCTGACTCGTAGCAGTTCCGCAGTCCTTGATTAATGGTGGCAGTTTGATATATTCCCGGAGCCTTGCCATTCCGTTTTTGCAACAACAACGACAACAGGAAAGAAAGGTTATTTCATTACTTGTCCTTAAAAATTTTTTTTGCGTACATTCGGTTTTCCTTGTATGGCGATTTAGTTTGAACTGCGCTCCCCAGTGGTTGCAAAAGTGACGCGGATAGTAACAGGGGTGTTTGAGAGAAGGAAGGTCAGGGTTCTTGTTTCCTTAAATCTCTGCGCGCGCACACAATATACTAACGTATAATTTAAATATTGTGATTTTTTTAAAAGTTATTAATTATAATTTCGACTTAAACGTTCAAAACAAACGTGAGATTTAGTTGGAAGCAGTTTTTCTTTTCAAAAATGCGATTCTTGTTATACCTAACATATCAACTCCTAATCTGAACGAAAAC